>JAHKKF010516478.1:35578-50883 GCA_019740295.1 Labeo calbasu | reverse complement strand
CTTGGGTACAAATCCTGTGAAAAACATGACTGAAAGATAAGAGATCAAAAAACAAGCTAAAATGGCATGCTTGCATTCACGTTTCTACATCACGTTCGTTTTTGTTCATACTGTCGGGTAGTTTTAGGTGTAGTGCAGGTGGTACGTTATTTTAAAAACGTCACAGAGAATTAGAGTTATAGCTTCACTCAGTGGACATTTCAAGTCAGAACTGCAGTGACGCGTACAAAACTAATGTCACATAAAACGTACCATATGTACGTTCATCTGTTCCGGAGAAAAAAACGAACACTCTTTTAGCGCCACTCAGTGGACATTTCACATCGAATATGTCACGAAACATACATGGCGGTACGTATTTCGCATCTTGTGAAAAAGGTCCCACAGGTACGTTTTTGTCATGAGATAAGGTTGGAAAATTTGCCGTTTTGACTAAATCTAGCACATTAACATTGACAATGTTTTTTAACCAACCCGGCCTCACTGCAGTTCATACATGTTTTACGAGGTGGCTAATTTGTCGGAATTCATAAAAAGGACTGCCCCTAGACCTACCCCTTACACAAATCGTACAAAATTGTACAAGTAAGGTTGTGCAAATTTGTACGAAGTAGCCACCTTGTAAAATCAGTACAAATTGGTCGTGAGATAGCATTGTTATTAACGTGTATCGTCTCTGATTAAATAAACTAGCAATTAATTTATTCAAATATAAATTTTGGGCTAATTTACAAATGACATTATTAAAATTCTACGTTTCTTTTGTTTAATTAATTGTAATTGTACATTTGTTTTATAAATGTTTAAACAATTCTAAAAAACTAAATCATCGTTTTAAATCATTTGAATCATTTTAAATTATGCAAGTGAATGTAGAATTATGCAGAGAATTTAGAAAAATAGATATTTATTTTGATATTTGCAAAAGATCACAGTTGGCAACTTATTAGTGTTTTGATCACTTTTGGATCCTTCACTCAAAGATGGAAAATTCATTCATCATTTTCTCATCGTCAGTGTCACTCCAAACCTGTATTCTGTGGAACATAAAAGAAGATTTTTTTAAAGATTTTTTCCCCTCATATAATTAAAGTCCAAAACAACTCAACATCACAACATCTTCAAAACATCATCTTTTTGTTCCACAGAAGAAACAAAATCATACAGGTTTAGAGCAACATGAGGGTGAGTAAATGATGACAGAATTTGAAGACCACTTTAACTGTATTTAATAACTTTAAAGTTAACCTGGTAACCCTTTAGATTAGGGAACACATATTCACTATTAAGTAAGAGTTTTCCCTCAGTAAATTTCTAATTAGCTGCTTATTAATAGTAAAGTAGTTGTTAAAGGTGCAATAGGAGATCTTCGAAAATGCTTACTTTAGCCTGATAGGCCTGCAAATTGACGTCCAAAGCCACGCCTCCCGAATGCATGAACACACACAGACTAGACAATCAGAGACGGCATTACTACAATACATTGTAACACCAAGTTGAAATGTTCAACAGCCCAGATAGAAAAACTGGCTGGTGCTAATAATGCACAGGAGACGAGCAGATGGTGTATTTTCCCCAAGTTTAATAAAACGCCTCACGCATCGTCACACTCGTCCACATACATGGGGACTGAGCGAGGAAAAACATACACAAGCATGCATCCAACTCAGGTCACAAACAGAAAGGAAATAAATAACATAAAGAGAGCCAGATGACAGTAGAGCGAGTCATCTCTTCACCTTTCTAAAGTAATACCAGGACGGAAGATCGGTTTGTTGATGTTTGGCTGCCATTCTCGCTCTGTCTGCACATCATATGTGAACGCGCTGATGACACATCCTGTCTGAGCGAAAACGGTTTGCAGCAGAGTTATGCAAATACATATTTGACAGACAGGTAGGAAAGCATTTTGATTGGACGAACATTTCTTGGTCCTATGCCTTCCACAGAATATATAAATACATAGAAATTCATATAGACCACTAAACTTAATAATTGCTATCGGGATGTGAAAAGTTTCAACCAGCATAACAAAAAATGTTTCTAAAGAGAATCCACTATTGCACCTTTAAGTTTAGGTATCGGGTCAGGCTGGGAATCTTAAACATG
The DNA here is from genome assembly GCA_019740295.1 of Labeo calbasu. Lineage (NCBI taxonomy): Eukaryota > Metazoa > Chordata > Actinopteri > Cypriniformes > Cyprinidae > Labeo > Labeo calbasu. The sequence goes on along the minus strand of JAHKKF010516478.1, from coordinate 48,774 downwards.
GTCATCCAGAATAAGATAATATGTGCTTAATAAACAGCCAATATGCTAGTAATATGCATGCTAATAAGCAACTAGTTCATAGTGAGAATTGGACCTTAAAATGAAGTGTTACCTTAAATGTAAAAATCATAAATAAATAAATAAGGGCATGCAGAATTAAACAATATATTAAAAGATGTCTAACGATACTAATATATTATGCATCCCTAATAAAACCCTAATTATATATGGCACTAAAGCAATGAAATAAAGCAGGATCAGGTGTAAAATAAAGCCCTTATAGCCTATGTGCATGTAAAGGAAATAGCATAGAGGTGAAAGAACAATTCTTGCTAATCCTTTTTTATTGCGGTTTTCGGTTCACATTCCCCCGTTAGCTAGGGATATTCTCTAAGGGCTGATTTTACAGATCGCTGGGTAATAAACTCAGTGATACTCTATTATCAGCTATATCTGCTGATCTATCTAGTAATGATAATGAAAACGGCACAAGCGTCTCCCCTCACCTCCAGCTGTTCCTCTTTCCCTCTTTTACCGGGAAGAGGATCAGATGAGCTGATAGAAGTAGGGGGGTTGAATTACTCTTAATCTCTGCAGGTTTGGAGTAATTAGCTGTGGTTAATCAGCATTCCCCTCCTTAGGTTGTGAATGTCTAATCTCTCAGGATATAGAGTATGATGCAAATTCCGCTGAGGCTTGTTCGCTTTGTCTCTTTCCAGTTCCCACACAAGAGGAAATGTCCAGCCTAACACCAGAGTCTTCCCCCGAGTAAGTATTAGCTATTTTCAAAGACAATCAAGTAAAATATGCAGTTTTAATAAATCCCAGAGTGCGAAGGAACATTAAAATAATACTCAATTATAATTAAATTAGAAATGTTAGTTCAATACTCATTATTCTGCTAGGTGTGAAGCTAAATGTATCACCTTTTGTATTAACCTGAGCTGTTGAGAGTTAAATCACCAACACTCAATTGAAGCTTGCTAAATTAAGACACAACTTTTTCTTCATACTGTACTTTTTCTCCGAATTTTATGATGTTGAAAGGAGCTCTAAAAACTCTGCAGCTAAAGTTAATGTGGTGGTCCAAACACTGTTCCTGGCCCCATTAGCCTAGTTTGTTGCTGAAGACATTATCAGGGAATAGTTCGTCATGAATAATTCAGTGTTTTAGTTCCACTTAGCTTCACAGACACGCAAAGCAGCACCACGGCTGAAACTTTCTTCTGGAGTGTTTTCCTCTTATTTTACTGTTGTTTTTTAAGTTCTTGGTGAGAGAGTGTCACAATATGTTGGGCTGGCTCAAAGATGGCCTTGATAGTCACTGACTGTGGTAAAATCCCTGCGATTTCAAGCAGGGTTGAGAAATGAGCCATATGCCAATGTTCAAACCTCCACACATACTTTTGTCAGGAATTTTTAAAAAAACTTTTCAACTTTTCAATACTTTTCAGTCGTATATTTTGACAAACCCCTGTCATGTTAATCTAGTTTACCAATATATGTATGTTAACTCAAATTTTAAATACAACGTTTACATTTGAAACCATGTAGAGAATTTATTTTATTGAAAGAATTGTTTTTGAGGTTTGTATGGTGCTGCACAATAGAAGTTTTGAATTGCTTGACAGCCCGTGTAATGTCATACATGTTTTCATTTCCTGCTGTTTCCAAGAGACATACCGACTGACTGACTGACTGACTGACTGACTGACAGCTTACTAACTCCCATCTCAACAGCGTTCAGTGTATTTCACTGCGAGAGAAAATTCAGCCAAGCTCTGTAGAAATGTCTGGAATATTCCTAAGAAATGTTTTATTTACTTTAGCCAGGAACTGTCAGGGGAAACTTCCACCGTTATGATTTTACTGTGAAACAACACTTTTGAAATGCAACTTATCTTTTGATGGTCTGAAATTCATCTGCCAACTGTTCTTTTTCTATTGGTGAAGATGAAATATATACAGTAAATTTCAAACGTTTGGAATTGATAAGATTTTACTTTTATCCATCAAGGATAACCATCAAGCATTAAATTGATCAAAAGTGACTGTAAAAACAATTATAAGGTTACAAAAGACTTCTAGGCTTTTTGAACTGTCATTTTATTAAACTCAAAAAAAAAAGATCATGGCTTTTACAAAAAAAAATACTAAGCAGCACCATTTTCACCATTGATAATGACTGAAAATTCAGTTGCCGTCATTGGAAAAAAAAACACACACACATTTTAAAATATAGTCACATTGAAAAGATATATGTTTCACAGTATTATTGTTCTCCATTATAGTGTGTTTTGTATGTGACAGCATGCAATGTTATTAAGACATGTATACTTGCTTCATGCATAGGATGTGACATGAATGATGTTTTGTATGTATTGTATTATATCTTGTTTACTTTTTTTTTTTCTTCACAGACTTGCCAAAAAATCGTGGTTTGGAAATTTTATTAACCTCGAAAAGGAGGAGCAGATCTTTGTGGTGATTCGGGACAAGCCTCTGAGCTCCATCAAAGCAGATATTGTGCACGCCTTTCTTTCTGTAAGTCTCCAATTCTGTGAATTCTGTCAACATTTACTCACGCTCATGTCGTTTCAAACCTGTTTGACTTTCTTACTTTCCCGAAGCAAAAATAATGCGAAAGCACCATAAAGATATCAGTAGTATTTTGTGTGCTATATTTCAATTTTTCTAAAGCCAAATGATTGCTTTGTGTGACAACGGAACAGCATTGAAGTTATTCACTTATAATCTTCCGCTCTAGTGGGCTGTTAAGCTCTGCCACCAAATCATTGCGTCAATTAGTTCAGCTGAGTTGAACAAATCATTCAGACCAGTTTTGTGAACTCTATCAGCTGACTGATTTGAAATACAGGTATCTGACTCAAAATAAAGATTCACTGGCAAATCTGATATCAATTAATTCAGTTCATATAAGACTACATATATTGTAAAAACGTTAATTTGGTGTAAAGTTGCTTTGCAACGATATGTATCGTGAAAAGCGCTATACAAATAAATTTGAACTGAATTGAATTGAATGAATGCACAAAAAAGATCTAGAGTGTATGACAAGTTCCAGCCTGTTCTTCACACAAAGCATATGACTTCAGGAAGCTTAAAGTCAAATGGACCACTTTTAGGGAGCTTTATTGTCATTTTAGAACTTGACAGCCCAAACTCTCCTTCATTGTCATTATATTGAAAAGAATCTCCAGGATTTAACATTGAACATTCACCTTTTGAAGAAAGAAAGTCACTGGTTTTCTAAAGGAATGAGTTATTCTTAACCAATTTTTTATATTAATTATTTTTTTAATAGAATTTTAGACTTAATAGGAATAGCACGAAACTTGGTAAAGGTTTTGGGTTTTGATATGTGGAAGAAAGTCATGGATATGATTAAAAAATCATGGTCCTGGAAAAAAAAGTCACACTTGCACTCCTCAAGGTCAATCAAAAATGACATTGGAAGCTAATGGGAAACTAAGTTCACTTAGTGGAAATGTTTGGTACTGTGCTTAAACAAAATTGTACAGAAAGCTCGGTTTTTGTGATGTCAACTTCAAATTTGGAACACAACTTTAAAATAATGGCTGATATTTTCCCCCTCCAGTTTATGGCCTGACTTACTAAACAGGCCAAATTAGCCTTAGAACACAATTTCATAAAAGCGACGATGGGAGGGGAAAATTCTCTGTGATTTACTGACAATGCACATAATAACACAGACGCAGCCAGTTCATTTACATAATAACCAGTGCAATCTACCAAGAAGAGTGCAAATTACTGCTTTAAAACATATTTTGGGGTGTCAAATAATGTTGCAAATACCAGTAATTTGGCTAAATTTTGCGTCTGTAAAGGAAACTCCTACAAATGCATATTCAAAAAGGTCAGGCACAAAATTAACTGTGTCCACGCCTTTTCAGCGCTAATTCTTCAGTGTGTGTCTTTAGTAAATCCTGACAGTACTATTTTACCTCCAAAAGATGGTTTGTGCTTAAAACTGTATTTTTGTGCATTTTTCATTGCAGTAAACTTAAACTACTTCTTTAAATAGTGACCAAATGTAAGTCTGCTCCAAAGCATTTAAGATTTCTAACAGTTAAAAGGATTACTCCACTTCCAGAACAAACATTTTCTGAGTTTACTCACCCCTGTGTTATCCAAGATGTTCATGTCTTTCTTTCTTTAGTCGCAAAGAAATGTCGTTTTTTGAGGAAAACATTCCAGGGTTTTTCGTCATATAGTGGACTTCAATGGTGCTCAACGGACTGAAGATTAAAAATGCAGTTTCAGTGCAGCTTCAAAGGCCTCTAAACGATCCTAGCTAAGGAATAAGGGTAATATCTAGTGAAACAATTGGTCATTTTCTTAAAATAATTGATATTTATACACTTTTTACCTACAAATGCTCATCTTGTCTAGCTCTGCGATGCGCGTGGCTACTCTGTGCACTTGGTTTTGAAAAACTCCCATCTCATTTTCTCCTCCAACTTCAAAATCATCCTACATGTTGTTTTACCTTTTTTTCGTAAAGGGTGACCTTCGAGCGTTCACTTTGTAAACACTGGGTCGGTACTTCTGTAGTGATGTAGGATGATTTTAAAGTTGGAGGAGAAAATGAGATGGGAGTTTTTTGACATTTTTTCGAGTTTTTCGAGTTTTTCGACATACACTACCTGTCACTACCTGTACACTACCTGGAGTGCACAGAGGACGCATGTGCATCACAGAGCTAGACAAGACAAGCTTTTGTGGTTAAAAAGTATATAAATGTTTTGTTTTGTTTTTTTTAGAAAATAACCAATTGTATTACTAGATAAGACCCTTATTCCTCAGCTGGTATCATGTAGAGCCCTTTGAAGCTGCAATGAAACAACATTTTTGATCTTCAATCCGTTGAGCACCATTGAAGTCCACTATATGGAGAAAATATGGAATGTTTTCCTCAAAAAACGTATTTTTTTTTGCGACTGAAGAAAGACAGACATGAACATCTTGGATGACATGGGGGTGAGTAAATTATCAGGAAATTTGTATTTTGGAAGTCGATTAATCCTTTGGAAGTTGGAAGTCGGAATTTTTTATTTTCATGTCTGTGCTCATAAAATATAATTTAGTACCCTATACAAATACAAAATATGAAATAAACGTGAACTGAAACAAAAGGGTAATTTTTCATCGCCACATGTCGAGCACAGTACCAGATGAGTAAATAACTACAAAATGTTCATTTAGGAGTGAATGATTTCTTTAAGATATTTAAAATCTGTTTTTATTTTTCTCTCAGATTCCCAGCCTCAGCCACAGTGTGGTGTCTCAGACGAGTTTCCGGGCAGAATACAAGTCCACAGCCGGCCCCACCGTGTTCCAAAAACCAGTGAAGTTCCAGGTGGACATCACCTACACCGAAAGCACGGCTGCCACCAAGGAGAACGGCATCTACTCTGTCACTTTCACACTGCTCTCAGGTAACCATGCCGACAGTGAGAAGCCCATTTTGATGTCATAAACTCGCTGGCAGCCAATAGGAACGCAGAGGGATGTGTGTGTGGGTGATGGAGAGGCTGGTTGATGATGTTGAACTTTGTCTCTCGCAGTGGTGAGAGAATTTTTTTTTTCTCTCTCATTCCGCTAGCAATCCCCTCCTCCATTACACTCCCCCTCTCTTACGAAGACGCTGAAAATAGACCAACTGCTCGAGGGGGTAATGGAAAAAATTAAACTAAAAGAGGCCTTTTTGCCTCCTGGTAATCACTATGCATTTTCAACCTGCTGTGTTTCAAAGGACAATCCAAAAAGATCCCGCACCGCCGGTGCCATTACTGCAAACCCCGTCCCTCGCTTTTCATTCTCCCCCTCGCTCTTTTTCGCTCTCTGGGCTACACAAAAGGGATTGAATCTTGTTCTTAAAGTCACACATTTTAAAGTGCGTGTGTGTGCACGTGTCATAAACTCAGCCGTGGGCCGAATGCACCATAAAAATCAGCCTCATCCCATTAGACTTTATGAGGAAGCCGCTAGGGGGAATAAACCCGGGATGTGTCAGCAAAAATGCACATTCATTTCGAAAGACACGCAAGTAACAGTTTGTACGGGAGCAATGTAAAACATTCAAATGGGTTTTTCTGTGTGTGTGTCCCTGGCAGGTCCCAGCCGACGCTTCAAACGGGTGGTGGAGACGATTCAGGCTCAGTTGTTAAGTACACATGACCAGCCTGGTGTCCAGCAGCTGTCTGGTGAGTGGCCAATCACTCCACTGACACACCTCTTTCTCTGGCTCTCTTTCTCTCTCTGTTTCTGCTCTCTTACACAGCATCCTGAACATGCATGGCGCCTAGCCCACCCTTGCAGAGCACTGAACGCTGCACACACCCATCAAGGTCAAATGAGTCTTTCCAGTGTTTAAAATGCTTTTTAGAGGTGGTTTCAAAGACATGCTGTCAGATTGTTAATATGAAAATGAACTTCTCACAGTGTTAGATACAATGTATCCACTGTTCCATTAATGTCAGATGTGAATGTCTTATCTAAAGGTGCTGGAAATACACATTTGACCTTATCAAAGCACATTGCACAGAATTGCATTGCAAGGCACTGGCACACATGCACACATTCTCCTTAGCAGTCACACACACTCACAGAGCATGCTAGAGCACACTTGCGTTTATATACGTATTTAGGAAATTTCTTGCAGATATCTAAATCAAACCTGTGTCCCAAGTAAATTAACGTAGCTTTAAATTGGTCATTCTACGAGCAGAAATGTGATGGGCTAGACTGTGGTTCCTGCTGGAGATGATGAAATGAAAGAACAGAGAAATCCTCTGCCTGTCTTCTCACATGGCTGTTTGTGCACATGGTTAAGAGCCTGTTACAGCTCCCTCTGCTGGACAGCCCCAAATCCATACTGTCCAAAAGCAATACCACTGAGTAATACAGAAAAGGGAGTTCATAATAATATCATAATATCATTCTGCATTATGTCTGCTGTGCACAATAAGCACAAAATACCTGGATGACTGCCAATTCCAGTGTTTTGGAATACACAAAGGCAATCTGTCTAGTGTAAATTTGATTAAACCGGACAAAAATACAGATTTAGTTTAGAAATGCAAAATAATAATTTAATCACTGTCTGTAATGTTTAGAGCTGGATTAAGGCTGGAATAGACTACAAAACTTTTAATATCTGATCAGTATATCAGATAAATATCTGTAAAGATTAAAGATAAAAATTGGCCATCATACACTAAACAACTAAGGACTACCAGACATTTGAGTAGTTTAGAACACAACAAACTCATGCAGAGACATTGCATGTGTTTTAAAACTCAGACTCAGAATACACTACCAGTCAAAAGATTTGTAATGTTTTTTAAAGAATTCTCTTCTGCTCACCAAGTCTGCATTTATTTAATCCAAAATACAGCAAAAGCAGTAATGTTGTGAAATATTTTGATTATTTAAAATAATTGCTTTCTGTTTGAATATATTTTAAAATGTAATTTATTCCTGTGATCAAAGCTACATTTTCAGCAGTCTTCAGTGTCACATGATCTTTCAGAAATCATTCTAATATGCTGATTTGCTGTTTAAGAAACATTTTTTATTATTATCAGTATTTAAAAAAGTTGAGTACTTTTTTTTTTTCAGGATTCTTTGATGAAATCTTTTGTAACATTATACATTCAAATACATTCATATACCATTCAAAAGCTTGGAGTCAGTATTTTTATTTGAATTTTTTTTTTTTAGGAAAAGAAATTATAGAAATTAATACTTTTATTTAGCAAAGACGCTTTAAATTAATCAAAAGTGATGATACAGACATTTATAATGTTACAAAAGATTTCTTTTTTAGATAAATGCTGTTCTGACCTTTCTGTTTATCAAAGAAACCTGTTTTCAGCTGTTTTCAACATAATAACAATAATAATAATAATAAATGTTTTCTGAGCAGCGAATCAGCATATTAGAATGATCTTGTGACTGGAGTAATGATGCTAAAATTTCAGTTTTAAAATCACAGGAATAAATTACATTTTAATATATATATTCAAATAAAAAACAGTTATTTTAAATAGCAAAAATATTTCAAAATTTGACACATTTTGCTATACTTAAGATCAAATAAATGCAGGCTTGTTGAGCAGATGAGACTTCTTTAAAAAACATTAAAAATCTTACTGTTCAAAAACTTTTGACTGATAGTGTATACATGCCTGATGTCCTTCAACTGAATCATTGTCAGAAGCTAAAAAATCAAAGTCTGTGCCCATAATACACTTTTTTCTGATTTTCTGTGAAATCTGTCATCTTAAATCTGCAGACTGGCTCTGACTTTGAGCAACTAGCATTGACTTGTCCAAACTGAAAATCAGGGCAAAAATATACTTAAAAATCATGTACTTTATTCCAGATTTACAGCGATAGTTCACCCAAAAATGAAAATTCTGTCATCAATTACTCACCCTCACGTCATTCCAAACCTGTTCAGAACACAAATTAAGATATTTTCTATGAAATCTGAGAGCTTTCTGACCCTGCATAGACAGCAAAGCAACCGACACGTTCAAGGTGGTAAAGAGGACATCATTAAAATAGTCCATGTGACATCAGTGGTTCAAACATAATTTTATGAAGCTACAAGAATACATTTTGTGGTCAAAGAAAACAAAGATAACAAAATTAAGGTTGAGCCACTGATGTCACATGGACTATTTTAACAATGTCCTTACTACCTTTCTGGGCCTTGAATGTGTCAGTTGTGTTTCTGTCTATGTAGGGTCAGAAAGCGCTCGGATTTCGTCTAAATTATCTTAATTTGTGTTCGGAAGATGAACGAAGGTCTTACGGGTTTGGAACGACATGAGGGTGAGTAATTAATGACAGAATGTGGGTGAACTATTCCTTTAATTCTTTCTGTTTCACACGTCTTTTGTAAATGTGTCAGCATTCATTCATTCTTGATATAGAAGGTCAGTTTGGACTTTTTTAAATGAGGTACAGTGCAATACCTCAAAAAGTGTATCCTGAATATTTTGGCAAACATGTCATCCTTGTATTTCATGCTTCAAACTGAAATTTATTGTGCACAGTATAACCAACATTCTGCATACTACAACAATAGTAGCTTGTTAGTATGATAGTATGACATTTCAAACAAAACTCCTCTCTCAATGCCTCATTCTAAAAATATTCCTAAAACACTATATGTAATATTCATTAAACAGGATATAATTATATTCACATTGTGCATTTGGACTGTCTTAAGACAGAGCTGTTATCAGGATTGTGACCCACCACCAGTGTAGCTTTAAAGATGTGCCATCCTCTCACCCTGTCAATCACGCCTTTCCCTTTCCCCTGGCTTTGCCCTTCACCCCCTGCTCTCCCCCGGCTGTTGATCATGGCGGCTGTTGAGTGAATGGGCATGAGAACTTGAGTGTCCTTACTGACCGTGAGCAGACCTGCACAGCAATGAGCACCAGCATGCTTCACTCTCAACAGATGTGGCCCCGTAATAAACATCTGTGCAAGGAGGTTGAATCACTGAGTTCATGTCGTTACTGTAAAGTCAATGGGGTGCTTTGAGAATGTCATTTTAGGCTGAATATTTGATTTGATTGGACATGTTACAGTAATATGTCATGTTCCTTTGACAGGAAAGCGTTCAAAGGGTGGTAAGAGGTCTATTTTAACTCTTCTGCCACAGTGTACGTCACTTTATCATACACGCGCTGTGCAATGCGTGGCACTGAAACACAGAGACTCTTTAAAGGGATAGTTCACCCAAAAATGAAACCTCTGTCATCATTTACTCAACCTCATGTCGTTCCAAACGCTTAAAACTTTTGTGATTCTATAAATCTTTGTCAATCTCTTTTTATACTTGGAATAGAAAAACGGAAATCTCTATAGATTCTCGTAAGAGTATGAAAAGTCTTACGGGTTTGAAACGACAGAAATCTGACAGAAATTTCATTTTTTTTGGATGAACTATCCCTTTAAATTTGAAATATGCAGAGATGTGTGTGTTTGTGTGTGGGAGTGTGAGTGCATGATCTCACTTGATAGGATCCATGAAAGTTTAAATTCTCTAGAGTGAAAACGCTTCATACATTCTTCATGTTGTTTTTCTCTCCGTATTCAATTCTTGCATCATTTTACTTTGTTTTTGTGGGTCAATTGTTGCAGCTGAGTCACTGGTGAAAGGCCTCATTAATTTAAACATTTAATCAGCAGCGCTTATGAATCTGTTAAACCAGGTTTTTTATTTTGAGGTGATGTTTGGGCTTTTATGTTAGCATGTGTCTCAGCACCTCTTTTCTCGAAACACTTCTTTCATGTTGATCATTTGGGACTTTTACAGTAGAAGCAATCATCTGTAGAATCGCTGTATAATGAGGGGCAGAATCCTAACGGGACTAGTTTTCTCAGCGTGACCTACTTAAGTAGGGCCCTATAAATACAATATGAGTATTAAAACAAGCAACAGTGAAGTCTGGTTTGTGTTTGCTGATGGATTAATAGTCATTTTGAAGGAGCAGAGTAATTATTAGCCATTATTTGTCATATAATCTCACTAAGATACACAAGATCTTAGAAACAATACAGTAAAACGCTCATTTTATAGCTGGTTTCGGCTGCTTTCTTACTTTATCAGATTGACTTAACCTAGCAGGGTTAAATTCAGTAACATTCTAGCTACAAATTTTATCTTGTGGGCGAGACATAAATCCGTTGTCTTTAGCCTAGAGCTATTTGACTGCAGCTCAGTACATACCCAGTAAGTGAAGAATAGCCATGCTGTACTGGTCGTTTTCTGTGTCTGCAATAGTTTACCCAGTATAAATCTAAACGGAGATAAACATTTGTAATGGCTCACGGTAGAAATGCCAAAGCAGTGTCCTGTGTGTCTCAAAGCTGCCACAGCTGTCATGTCTCTTTGAGAGTCTCTTAGGCTGTGGCAAAGCAGCCTGTCTTCTAGGGAAGCGGCAGTTTCGAGCTTTCTGTCATGATGTTGAGAGGAGTCCAGATTGTATTGAGAGACTCAGAGACAAGCTCTGGAACTAACGCAATCTACTCTAGTGTTCACACAGGCCATGGTCTGCCATGTTACAGCTTGTGCTATCGGGCCTCTGCTGCTCAGTCACTTATGAAATTGGAAAAAGAGGTGATGGTTTGCAAGCCTGTGTTGGTGTCAAATAGGGTGTGTAGTTAATCCTTCTGGGCCAGCTGTCAGGTGTATTCAGAATCTGCAACAATTTGTACCACTACATTTCAAGCCATTTATGAGATTTCATTTTTGCCACTTGTTCTGAATCAGAAATGAGGAATTTAGCATTAATATATTTAGCTGTATGTGTACCAGGGTGTAAACATATGCTCTGACAATGATTTTATGTAATTATTTTTCTAACTCATGCAGCACATCATGAAATTTGTTCACAACTCTTCAGTTTAATTGTTTTAGCAACATTTTAGGGTCACTAACATATGCTGCAAAGAGTGTAGTCCAGTTCCTGAACAAATGACTGTTACAAACTTGTTCTTTTAACTGAATTAAAAACATACAGCACCACCAGTGTAGTCAGATTTGCAAACGAATAGTTGAACAACAAATTGAACAAATTATTTTCATGAACCAGTACTTTTATGTGAATCAGAAACTTAGAGTGTGACCAGTGTCATATGATTTGTAAATGAATGATTGTTATAAACCTGTTCTTTTTAGTGATTCAAAAACATACAGTTTTGTCTGATTTACAGAAGATGTATTTTTATGAACTGGTTCTATTAAGTGAATCAAAAACATACAGCATGGCCAGAGTAGTTAAATTTGTTGTTGTTCTGATTGACTGTTTCTTTTAAGTGAATTAGAAACCAGTGAAGTCTGATTCACAAACAGTTGATTCCTTTAAACGTGTTCTAATAAATGAATCAAAAACATAGAGAGCTGCCAGTGTAGTCTGATTCACACAAAAAATATTGTTATGAACTGGTTCTTTTAAGTGAATCAAAAACATGTGTGACCAGTGTAGTCTGATTCACAAATGATTGATTCTCATGAACCTGTTCTAATAACTAAGTCAGAAACATACAGCACCGCCAGTGTAATCAGATTTGCAAATGAATAATTGAACCAAAAAACAGTGTGTAGTTTAATTTGATGAACAAATGATTTTCATGAAACAGTTCTTTTGAGTGATTCAAAAACATGCAGTGCAACCAGTGTTGTCTGATTCACAGAAAAATTATTTTTGTGAACTGGTTCTATTAAGTGAATCAAAAACATACAAAGCGGCCAGTATAGTCTCATTTACAAAAAAAGAAAAAACTAATTCTATGAACTGGTACTTTTAAGTGAATCAAAAACATGCAGCATGAACAGTGTAATCTAAATCACAAAAGATTGATTCTTCTGAACCTATTATAATAACTACATCAAAAACATACCATGCAACCAGTGTAGTTATATTCACTGAAAAATGATTCTTATGAACCGGTTCTTTTAAGTGAATCAAAAACATGCAGCATGACCAGTGTAGTCTGATTCACAAATGATTGATTCTTATGAACCTGTTCTAATAACTAAATCTGAATCATATATGCAACCAGTGTAGATCGATTCACTAAAAAATGACAATTATGAACCGAGTACCTTTATGTATATCAGAAACATACATCGTGATCAGAGTAGTTCAATTCATGAACAATGTCACACGTTTCTTATGAAACACAGCCAGATTACCATCTTTTTTTTTAAAGCAATTAAAGGAGAAGTCCACTTTCAAAACAAAGATTTACAGATAATGTACTCACCTCCTTGTCATCCAAGATGTTCATGTCTTTCTTTCTTCAGCTGTAAAGAAATTGCTTTTTGAGAAAAACATATCAGCATTTTTCTCCATATAATGGACTGATATGGTGCCCTGATTTTAAATGTAGTTTAAATGCGGATTCAAATGAAATGTGGTTGTAAACGATCCCAGCCAAGGAAGAAGGGTCTTTTCTAGCGAAACGATCGGTTATTTTCATTAAAAAAGTACAATTTAAATACTTTTTATTCTCAAACACTCGTCTTGCCTTGCTCTCGTTGAACTCTGTGTATTCATAATTTCATAATTTCTTTACGACTGAAGAAAGAAAGACATGAACATCTTGGATGACAAGGGGGTGAG
>JAHKKF010516478.1:20524-35528 GCA_019740295.1 Labeo calbasu | reverse complement strand
ACATTATATGTGAATCTTTGTTTTGGAAGTGGACTTCTCCTTTAAAAAGGAGAAGCAACCAGTACTGTCCGATTTCTAAACAAATGAATATTATAAACTGGTTGTTTAAAGTCAATCAGAAACACATAGCATAGTTTGATTCACTAACAAACATTTCTTATGAACAATTTTTATTGTCAGGTGTACCCATGCTTTTTTACACCCCTTATATAGCCTAGCATACACAGTATTTGCTAAATTCATCATTGATGTATGTACACGCACAATTTGGGTTATGTATCCTGAATTTGAGGTTTGATGTCTAACAAAGAACACATCATTTTCACATCACCTTGAATTACTTTGAAATGATTCAACACAGTCGCATCTCTTTCCATTCCATCCAGTGAAGATCACAGATCAGACGGAGACTGCTCCGCCACAGATACTTACTACCACAATAAGACCTTTGAACAATAATCCAGCCGTACTGTCAAACAGTCGAACGTGCCTGCAGATGCGCGCTGTATCCGTGTCAGTGTGTTCTGATACATGGCTTATTGTCTCCAGTTAATGCGGTCTCGTCCTGCCTCTCATCATCTCACCTTGCCTCGTCTGTGATCCTCATTGTTCATGTATTTGTTCTCTGTCTCTTTCTCTCTCTCTCTTGTTGTTCTCCTCTTCTCCCGTCTTGTGCACCCAGGCAGCCCATTGAGTAACTTCTTTGACGTAATTAAACAGCTCTTTTCAGACGAGAAGAACGGGCAGGTGTCCCATCCGCCCGGCACGCCCAAGCATGCCAACAGCAAGAGACATGAGCCCGAGCCTAATGACTCCAAATGTCCATCTGGCCAAGACAAAGCCAAGATGGCACCATCAGTTGGGACACAGGAACAACCTTAAAACCAGGAGAAATACTAGATTACTAGTTTTAAACTAAAATACAAAAAAATAACTAAAACGAAAGGATGCTGTTGACTCTACAAAGTTTTATATAACGGAATGAGTATTGAAGTACTGTACGTACTGACCCGACACTTTACAAAAGGCGCATACAGACACGCACGCCTTCTCTCCAGTGTTGTTTGTTCTTCACGGTGTCTCGCTATGTTCTGTTTTATGATGCCTTTATTTATTTCTGCTACCAGGAATTATCCAGAAAACGTGTTAAAGCCCCAAGTCCTGCTCTTGCACAAGATTCATGTATGGCACATTGATGGAGGGCACATTACACAGGAAGTTCAGTACAAGCAGCTGAGGGAAACTCCTCATTCTGATGCATCTAAACACCCCAAACACCAACAAGAGCTCCAAGCTATTCCTCAACTCCTTCCTCCTGCAGCTACTGTACATACAGCCACACACGTCCAAGGATTTGGAGTGAAGCCTTAAAACAAAGATGTTTATGAAAATTCTCACTAAGCTAACCCACAGTTCATCTTTTCATTTTTGTTTTAAATCCTTGCTCGTCTTCTCTCCTCCCCGTTCTCTGCTGACGCACACACAAACACACCGACGTACATACAGGACATCGTTACAAAACGGACAAACGGCGACCGGAACTCTGGATTTCATGACGCGCGCGCGTTTGAGGAGTTGCCCTCGAGGACCGTTGTTGGATTGTATTCTTTTCAATGTAGTCTTTCTTTGTGAAATGAAGAATTTAAAACATTTTATGGACTCAGTGTCATTGCTGTACAAGATTTGGAGATCCTATTTGAAGAATGGTGGGGATGAACTTTCGGGGTGGGCCGTGGGACTGGGATACGGGGGTGGGAGGCGGGGGGCGTCACAGTAAATGATCTATTCTGTTGTACAGACTGAAAATATTCCTTATGTAACAAATGTCTATCAGTGACATTGCTTAGATGAATTGTGTTGCCACATCCTGTTTTTTCTCATGTAGCGTTCATGAAATGTTAGTTTTGAATGACAATTATGCTTAATGTATTCGAGGGTTACTCATGATGTCAATTTTCGATTTGTATTTATTTCGTGTTTAATTTTTATTGAGAAACATCTGCAGGATTCAGAGACCTTTTACCCTTTGTTTTTTTTTTGTAACTTATTTATGCGTTTTTGTCTTTTCTTAATTTATTCAGCTGGGGAATATTTATATATACAAAACCGGGTGGTGGAGATTTTATTGTTTGCATCAGGGCGACTCATCCGATTGTTTGAAGGATCTTGTGTTTTGTGTACGATAACACTTATCCGATTTTGTGAATGAAGAACTCTTTCTTTCCCGGCTTTGACCAGATTAAAGAGCTTGTAGTATATGTTAAATTATTTACTGGTAATTTAAGAATGTAGACTAGCCTCTTTAGGGTGGGGGGTGAAGGATAACGAAGTATTGATATTTGTCACTCATCTCATTGTGCGTGTAAAACAGGTGGACGAGCTCAAATCACATGTTGTAAATAGACAACTTTGGGCAAACGACTTTCTTAAAAACCATCAAGGGGATCCTGCCGCTCCTGACTCTATCTCTCGTATTGCATGTCCGACATTCGGCTTTAATTTGCATGATGTTGTGGATGTTAGATTTCTCCTCCCCTCCGCCTTTTTCATCTTCATCGACTCGTTTCCTTCCGTTATCATGCCTTCATTTTCAGTTGGTCGTTTTTCTCTCATCTCCCTTATCGTGAACGCTTTCTCGCCATGTGCTCTGCTGCATCATGCTCTCGGGATGGGGGTCTGGGATGCCGTAACACTCGATCACTTATGGGAACATACGGCGTGGAGAATAAGCGGAGATGTAATCTAAGCAATACACATTGTTGTCCTTCCTATTTTGTACTTTGGGAGAAAAAAGGAGCAAAGCTGGATTGTAATGTATCACGGATTTGATTAATACTGAGCGGGAAAAATAGAATCGCCGCTAATGTATCCCCTTGTAACTACTGTGAACAACTTCAGTGCAACGGAAATAAATCCATTGACTTTGGGACGTAGTATGTGTGTTTGATGTTTTCTCTGAAATGTAGGGTGAGATGGGGCAAGATGACATTTCCAAGCCTCTAAACCAGGGGTGCCCAAACCTCGGTCCTAGAGGGCCAGTGTCCTGCAGAGTTTAGCTCCAACTTACCTCAACGCACCTGCCGGTGAGATTCTATTATGCCTAGTAAGAGCTTGATTAGCTGGTTCAGGTGGTCTAAATGGGTTTAGAGCTAAACTTTGCAGGACCGAGTGCTCTAAATATGACGCAGCACAAAATGAACTGTGATTGGTTGCTTTGCCTGTCAGTTATATGGCCTCTTGGGCAGTCCTTGGCCGTTTAAAATGTCTGGCTACACAAGACTAACCTCTAACCAACTGACTGACCAGTTAAAAACAGCTTGGCTAGGCTGGGAGACTAGCTTGACTAGCTCAGCCAGACTGGTAGACCAGCTAAAACCAGCTACTTTCAGCTTGAACCAGCTAAGACCAGCCAACCAACTTAGGCTGGTTTTAGCTGTTTTTTTTTTCCGAGCAGAATCTGAATATCAGCTTTAGTAATATTATCATTCAAAGTTAAGTGATCTAATTTTGTGTTTTTTAGAAAAAAAAACAGCGACCGCTGACATTGTATGTTGAATAACACGTTTGTGTCTAATGAAGGATTTATGATTGTTTTTATGATTGTTTTTAGAATTGTTGAGCAAAAAATAGCTTATCTTAAAGTGAAAAGATGAAATTAGACCCTTAAATAATTCTACATGTTAGGTATACATTTCAAGAACTACAGTTGCAGAATCTGCAAAATGTTGATTATTTTACCAAAACAAGAGGGATGTTTTTTTTTTTTTTCTATTTAGTACTGACCCGAATAAGATATTTCACAAAAAAGACAAAGAGAAAATAATAGTTGAAGTTATAAAAAAGGTTTACATATGCTAGATTCTTAATACTGTGTTGTTACCTGAATGATCCACAGCTGGATATATATATATATATATTTTTTGTTTAGTGATAGTTGTTCATGAGTCCCTTGTTTGTCCTGAACAGTTGAACTGTCCGTTGTTCAGAAAAATCCTTCAGTTCCCACAAATTAATTTCAGCATTTTTGTGTATTTGAACCCTTTCCAACAATGACTGTATGATTTTGAGATCCATCTTTTCACACTGAGGACAACTGAAGGACTCATATGCAACTATTACAGACGGTTTGCTGATGCTTCAGAAGGAAACACGATGCATTAAGAGCCGGGGGAGGTGAAAACTTTTTGAATGTGAAGCTCATTTGAACAACTTATTTTGTCTTCTGGGATACATGCAAGTACGAAAAAAAAAAAAAAAACAGCTGTGGATTATTCCGATAACAACACAGTATTAAGAATCAAGTGTATGTAAACTTTTGAACATAAAATTCAACTACTGGTCAGTACTAAATAAAAAATAACGCATTTTGTGAGATTCCACCTTATTTTGGTAAAATAATTAACATTTGCAGAATCTGCAAGGTGTATGCAAACTTTTGACTTCAGCTGTATTTTTTTTTTAATTAAGTGAAATCATTTCATTTGAATTTACAGCACTGCTATTATGACAGGCTATCCTCAAATAAAATGTGGGCAATTAACTATGTAAATACATACCTGTATGCGAGTCAGAGAATAAATTTACATTTCAGGTGTATCTGCTTTGGTTATTCAGTCCTAAAAACTAAACACTTTAGAATAGTTGTTACTATTCATACTAAACTTATTTAAATGTTACAATTTAAATACAAATGTCAAGAATCACAAATGAATACAAATAATTTTAAGTTTATTAGTCATTTCAAAATTGCATGTGCCATTCAAATGTTGCATGAAAAATGTTTTATCACATAATTTATTTTTATTGATCCCAACATATCTGCGTACCATTGCCATACTGCATATTAGAAATATATTTACACTTAAAAATAATGTGAGAATACAAAAGTATCTACAATACTACTATGTACATTTTTGGAAAGCATTTGTATGCAAGCATAGGACACTTTTGACCACTGGAGGGCACAAATACTGCAGTTTACAGCGTTTCCTTTCTGAAGCACATGGGTACTTCAAGTAACTTGTAAATAAGGACTGTAAATAAGATCTATACTGATCTATGATCAAACACCTCATAATTCCAAAGCACAATTTAGGAAACAATTTTATACATTATGTTAGCATTTAAGTCTCGAAAACTTGAATAAATAGCTCACATCCCAATAAAACATTGCCACTGACAGAAAATAGGAATTTTGAAGGTTAACAAACATTTAAACGCTGTGAGTATGGGGCTTCACATGCCTGTCTGCACTTCTGAGTTCTGCTGACCAGGTTTTCCAACAGCATCAAAGCTTTTGTAATTTCCAGTGGTTTCCTCCTGCGCTCAAGCTCGACGTGGGCCACAAAGTGAGTGCAGCCGTGAGGCCAGTGTAGCCTGAAGCCCATCCAGAACATCTGGATCCAGCGGGGTGCTGCAGTCAGAAGCCAGCAGCAATTCCTCAAACTGCTCACAGTCCAGAAGATCGACCATATTCTGCAGGAAGAAGCCTTCACAGAACACTGCCAGCTCCACCGCCTCACATACCTGCTCCATAACACACAACCAAACAGATGAAATCAGAGGACTGGAGCTTGACGCTGGAAATATGAATATGCTTGTCTAAGCTGTATGTACGTACTTTGGAGATCTGGTAGATGCTCACAGCATTGTTGAGGTTTATTCTCTCTGAGCAGAGGATTTCACAGTGTCTCTTCAAAACTGGAAGCTGGAATGAGTGGGCCACGGGCAGAAGCTGTACAGGATATGACAGTGTTTAACAGTGCATTTCAGCTTTAGTATTGTTTTATTTTGATTTTTACTCTGAATTTCATAAAAATACTGTATTGTATATGTACTATACACATCCATGTCTTACCTCCAGCAAATCAGACACAGACACGTCTAAACATTCTGTTCCTCCACAGTACAGATGAGCCATCATCATCTGAAATAAACATTTAGAAGCTGTTTTAATGGAATTAAGTCATATATATGTCTTGTGTATGTTCAGGCCAAGATTTGTTGATTACCTGGAACGTGCTGTATTTTATGTCAGTGATTTCAATGGCCATGTGGTCAGATGTGCCATTACTCCTGTAGAGACTCAGTAAGTCTCTGAACCTAATATGATAAGAAGAGCAAATATATAGTTAAGGTCAAACGTTTACATACTCCTTTCAGAATCATTAAAAATGTATTTTTATGTATTTGAACCCTTTGCAACAATGACTGTAAGATTTTTAGATCTTCACATTGAAGACAGCTGAGGGACCCATATGCAACAATTACAGAAGGTTCACGCGCTCACTGATGCCCAGAAGGAAACACGATGCATCAAGAGCCAGTTGGTGAAAACTTTTTAATTTGAAAACCAGGGTAGATTTAACTTATTTTGTCTTCTGGGAAACATGTAAGTATCTTCTGTAGCTTCTGAAGGGCAGTACTAAATTAAAAAATATGATTTTTAGGCAAAATAAGAAAAATTGACACATTTGTTCAAAAGTTTTCACCCCTGGTGAAATGCATCATTTTCTTAATGCATCGTTTTTCCTTCTAGAGCATCAGTGAGTGTTTGAACCTTCTGTAATAGTTGCATATGAGTCCCTCAGTTGTCCTCAGTGATAAAAGATGGTTCTCAAAAGCATACGGTCATTGTTGGAAAGGGTTCAAATACACAAAAATGCTGGAAAACTAAAGAATTTGTGGGACCTGAAGGGTTTTTCTGAAGAGCAGCGGGCAGTTTAACTGTTCAGGACAAACAAGGGACTCATGAACAACTATCACTAAACAAATAAACGCAGCTGTGGATCATTCAGGTACCAACACAGTTTTAAGAACCAAGGGGGTGTAAACTTTTGAACGGGGTCATTTTTTTTTTTTTTTAATGTAAAATTCAGATAATATTTTCTTTTGTAGACTATATGTAAACATCTTTTATGTGAAATATCTTATTCAGGTCAGTACTAAACAAACAATGACATGCATTTTGTATGACTCCTCTTACTTTGGTAAAATAATTAACATTTTTAATGATTCTGAAAGGAGGATGTAAACATTTGACCTCAACTGTACAGAACTGAGGTGCTACATTCAATTCAGTCTAAGATACCCACCTCTGTGAAGCAGACATCAGCAGAACTCTGTGGGCATAAAACGGCCTTCCCTCCACCACAAATATCACATCAGACATCTCAGTGTTATTCAAAAAATGAGAATCTGTGAAGGTAAAATGGTACATATTAACTATCATAGACTTTTTGATGCTGAATTTGATGCATATGTGTATGTATCAAATCTAGTATCAAGTATGGTGTGTGTTGATGTGCATTACCCAGCTGAGCTGTAGGTGTGTCTTTTACTGCCAGAATCGGCGGGGCAGCTGTAGAGCAAACACAGTGACTGAAGATGACTGCCAGCTGCTTACGGAAATCCTTACTCTGTATTAAAGAACATACAGACATTTCGTACACAATATTTCACTTGGCTGACATTTCTTAAAGCATTCACAGCATGTTTTTGGTCATGGATGGCTGTTAAGGTCACCTTGCTAGTTTTAAAAATGGAGAAGAGGAGTGGAAGACCCTCTGAGAGCAGCTCCTCGCAGTATTTCTCATTCCCAATAGAGGTGAAGTCTTTAAGAAGAGAAAGCGTGAGTTCAGTCCTGGACTGGAGCTGAGCACTGCGCACCGACTCCAGCCATACGTGCAGCTTCCACGGCACTCCTGAGAGACAACAAGAAGCTTCTTAAAACACTTCAAATATTAAACACTGATTATCTCTTTCTAAATTTGTTTATACACTACCGTTCAAAAGTCTGGGGTCTGACATTTTTGGTTTAAGGTTTTTAAAAAGTCTCTTATGCTCAACACAGCTGCATTTATCATTTGCGTTTGATCAAAAATACAGTAAAACAGAAATATTGTGAGATATTATTACAGTTTAAAACCACTGTTTTCTATTTCATATATTTTAAAATGTCATTTATTCCTGTGATGCAAAGCTGAATTTTTAGCAGCCATTACTCCAGTCTTCGTTGTTACATGAAATATGCTGATTTGGTGCTCAAGAAAAATTTTTTATTATTATCAGTGTTAAAAACAGTTGTTGTTCATAAGTTTACATACACTTGATTTTTAATACTGTGTTGTTATTTGAATGATTCAAAGCTTTGCTTTTCGTTTAGTGATAGTTGTTCACGAGTCCCTTTTTGTCCTGAACAGACAAACTGCCCGCTGTTCTTCAGAAAAATCGATCAGGTCCCACAAATTCTTTGGTTTTTCAGCAACCTTCTGTAATAGTTGCATAGTTGCATACGAGTCCCTCAGTTGTCCTCAGTGTGAAAAGATAAATCTCAAAATCATACAGTCATTGTTGGAAAGGGTTCAAATACATAAAAAAATGTTGAAAGACCAAAGAATTTGTGGGACTCATGAACAACTATCACTAAAAAACAAAACAAAAAAATAAAAACACACAGCTGTGGATCATTCAAATGAGTTTTTGGGTGAACTATCCCTTTAAGAAAATGAGTCTAAAAATTACAGGTTAATCTTACCAATTGTTCACTAATAACCTCTCTTTATGGCTTGACTGAGCCTGTAATCATCAACTTTAATAGACTTGTACACATGCCAAAAATATCTTACTGTTTATGCATCTCTAATTCAATTAGTTGTACATTTTCATTCATTTATTGCAAATGAGTAAGATGTGTACCCAGTGCCCTAAGCTCCATGGTGACGTCCAGGTATCCGTGCTCAGCGCTGTGAAGGCTGGCTTCCTGCAGGGCTCTGATGCGGGCCTTACACAGCCGTGGAGCACAGACAGACTTTCCATTTGCTCCATCCTTCATTTCCTGCTTCTCCTGCTCTTCTACTCCCTCTGCCAGGATCTCTTCCAGAGAAAGCACATCCTCCTGCAGCCGCTGGGGCTGACTCAACAGCTTCCTCAACACATTCCTGGGGGAAAATACTATATTTAATACATATTCAATCTTGATCAGTGCATGTGTTTGTGTTGTTGAGGCGTTAGTACCTGTGTCCATGCGCTGCAGCATGACTGAAGCAGTTCATGCCCTCATAGAGTGATGATGTCAAATGTACCCGCAGCATTGGGTCAGCGCCACGGGACAACAGCAGACTCACCATCTCGTAGTTCCCTGAAAACACACACAAACAGTTTCCATGTTTTAAGGGGACACTGTTTTTTACTGTACAAAGCTGAATTTCCACATTTATTATTACTATTAGTGCTGAAAACAGCTCAGTATTTTTGTGGAAGCCATGATAATTTTTTTAAGATATCTGTTAAAGTTCAAAGGAACAGTCATTTGAAATAGAAATATGACATTATATTGCTTACAACATAAATGTTTTTACTGTCACTTTTGATCAATTAAATTAATAAAAAGATTGTTTTTTTTCAAAAACTGATCCAAACTTGAATAGTAATGTATATTATTTTCTATTTACACTGCAAATAGTATCTGGCACTGTTTACACCAGGGTCAAAATAGCCTCCACTATAGTTTTTTATATTAGAAGTACATTCAAACATAACTTTGTAAAAGAAAGCACATGTTAAAGATGACTTTGCGCTGTTTTTACCCACCTGCGGCTGATGCCAGCTGGAGGGGTGTTTCTGCTGAGCTTTGGTGGCCGTTTCTCAGGGCTGTGCCCTCCACATCTGCTCCCACATCTAACAGGAGCTGGAAAGGCCAAACAAAGTTCATTTAACATGATAGTCCTCCAACAGCAGTTTGTAATGTCAGTATATAGTAGATTGGAATTGTATTTAAAAAATGTATTTTTACAGCAAATACATACACTATTCCTAAACCACTACATGACGTAATAGTATTATACATGTAACTAGTGTGCATGTTCACCTGCACTACAGATATGTGTCCGTGCAGCACAGCAAAGGTAAGGGCCACCCAACTGCGGCTCTCAGGATGGACAGAGGGATGTTTTGGTGAACAGCTGGGCACCTGAAAAGAAAAACCAAGTTAAAAAACAAATGCATTTTTTAGTAAACCACCAAAAATCCTGCTGAATATGTGCGAGTTCCCAGAGTGTTACCCTGCTACAAACCATCAGTTAAACACAATGTTAACCTGAAATGGACCCACAGGTAGGATATAGATCAGGCATGTCAAACTCTGGTCCTGGAGGGCCGCAGCCCTGCAGAGTTTAGATGCAACCCTAATTAAACACACCTGATCCAACTAATCAAGTGCTTAACTCAGGCTTTCAGGCTTAACTGAAAACTGCATAGTATGTGTGTTGGAGCAGGTTTGGAACAAAACTCTGCAGGGCTGTGGCCCTCCAGGAACTGAGTTTGACACCCCTGAATAGATCAAGGTGTCCAATCTTGCTCCTGGAGGGCCAATATCCTGCAGAGTTTAGCTTTAATCCTAGTTAAACCCACCTGAACTAGCTAATCAAGGTCTACAGGATTAATAGACACTTCCAGGCAAGTGCTTTTTTGAGCAAGACACTGCAAGATTAGACACCGTGGTATAGGTAAATAGGTGAAAAAGACATATAGCATGACAGGACAAGCAGTGTTATTACCGCTACATCCAAGTTTGCCCCAGCATCAATGAGCATGTGCACCAGAGCCTCGTCCCCTGCTGAGCAGGCATACATCAGAGGAGTCATGCCCTACACACCCACAAGGAGAGAGCAAGAGAACAAGGGTTAAACAGACTTCATCAAAAAAAAAAAAAAAACACTAATAATGAGCACTTTTGTTATTTTGTTTTGTTTTGGTAATTTTATCATTTTAAAACCTGTCATTGAATGCAAAATTCACTTTTACATGTTTGAACTGAAATGTGTCTTGGCAGTGTGTTTACACAACCACCCTATAATGATAAAAATCCACCCAGTGTTTTTTTTTTAATCCTCATAAATCATAACCACTTTTTTCAGATCAAGCCCTTCACAGATTACTCACAACATCCAAGCCGCTGAAGATGCAGTGGATTATTTTTGTTTTTGAAGGGAATGAGCTCCCTGATCTACCTAAATGCGCGAATCGTTCGTGATCCAGCTTCACCTACAACAGAAGTCAGTATAAGTTTTTTTTATAAATCTTTGCAAATCGCCTTTCCTAATAATGCGGCTTAAGTTAACAGTCTTAAAGGGTGCTTCTTAATTTCCCTCCTCGTCTCCTCACTCCTCCGTCCTCCATCCTATGACCTGAAAACTGATCAAGCTCAGCCATCTTGTAGGACATCTCAATTCTCTAATTGCACCGCGAGGAGGTGAGGATCGAGGAGTGAGGAGGATTCCTGAGGAGTACACAGGTGTTTTATCGAATAAAAGTCACACACGTATAAACTCTCCTCCCCCTTCACATCTGTCTTAATAATTTACATTTATAGTTTACCTTTGCACTTTAAATAATGTCATATATTTACACTGGGCATCTTGCTTTATTCATTTTTATTATGAATGCCTTAAATAACGTACTTTAACAACATATGAGCAGATCCCTTTAGCGCAGCTGATGACGCTTTGAAGTAACGCTTGAGCGGTCAAGAATATTTCAGTGTTGATCCTTTGATTCCTCTGTCCTCGTGTCTTTTCCTTGCGTCCTTCCCTCGCATCCTGAAGGGGTGGAGCTAAGATGCGAGGAAAGGAAGCGAGGAAAGGAAACGTGGATGCACAAATAAGAAATGAGAAGCACCCAGAGAACTGCTCATAGCTCCAGGAAAGGGAGGGGTGGGGTGAGCAGAGCTCATTAGCATTTAAAGGGACATGCACAGAAACAGGTTGCTGTGAACAGAGCTGTTTTTGACAAGGTAAAAATGGTGTTGTTTTATACTAACATTGAGAAATTTTAATCAAAGTATGTAATAGACTTTTCATAAAAACCTTAAAGAATCATATCAACTTGTGGAAAATAGGCATCCGATGACCCCTTTAAACATTACTGCAACTCCATTATAGGGACAGTTCACCCAAAAATGTAAGATTCTGGCATTATTAACACCCTCCAAACTTGTATGAGTTTGAACATTGAAACGGAAAAGTAACCAATGAAGAATGTTGATAACCAAACAATCGACAGTATGAAAAAAAAATACTATGGAAGCCAATGGCTACTGTCAGCTGATTACCAACATTCTTCGAAATATCGGAAGAAAGGAACTTATACAGGTTTGGAATAACTTGAGGGTGAGTAAATGATGAAAGAATTTTCATTTTTGGGTGAATTAACTCATTAAAGGATTAGTTCACTCCTGAATTAAAATTTCCTGATAATTTCCCCCATGTCATCCAAGATGTTTGTGTCTTTCTTTCTTCAGTAGAAAAGAATTAAGGTTTTTGAGGAAAACATTCCAGGATTTTTCTCTTATTTTTCTCTTTATAGTGGACTTCAATGATGATAAATGGGTTGAAGGTCCAAAATTCAGTTTCAGTGCAGCTTCAAATATCTCTACACAATCCAAGCCGAGGAATAAGGGTCTTATCTAGCGAAACAATTGATGAATATGGTGAAAAATCCTGGAATGTTTTCCTTAAGAACCTTAATTTCTTTTTGAGTGAAGAAAGAAAGACGTGAACATATTGGATGAAACTGAGATGAGGAAATTATCAAGAAATTTTAATTCTGGAATGAACTAATCCTTTAACTCGTGTATTTTTATTATGTCATAATTCAGAAGTTCAGGCTTTATGGGTTCACCTGGTCATCCATTGTGTTCACCCCATCTGCGCCCAGAAGCTGGATAGCCTGGCCAATCAGATCAGTGCGGCCACAGTTGAGCATGCGAAAGCCAAGATCCAAATTAAACTTGTCTGCGGCAGCCTTTGAATCTAGACGTTTAAAGGAGGTGAAACAGCACTCTGGCCTGAGAAAAAGAGAGAGGGAGTGATTTTAGAGTTTAAAAAAATACAGAAAAAACTTGGCAAAATTCTCTGACAGATGGAGAGCCAAAGCACAAAGTTAATTGGGTAAAGATGGAGAGAAGCGGAAATTTTTGCTGCAGTATGTGTATATTCTTCTTATTTTTCTTCATTTACAATTACACACTTAACAGATGCTTTTATCAAAAGCAAATTAAACCACATTTAAAGTATTTTTGTCAGTATGCGGAAATTAAACCCTTGACTGTGTTGCCAGCACTATGCTCTACCAGTTTAGCTAGAGAAAACATCTTACTTGAGCTGTCGAGGTTCACAGTCTAGTCCAGGAAGTAGCAATCGGGCAGTTTGTCTCACATCATCACTGTCCACTAACAGGCTCCGTCGATGCTCCGCATGGACCATAGCGACTCGCATCCACTCCATCAGAGGAGGAAGAAGAGGAAAAGGCCTGAGAGAGGCACAGTAGGACTCAGTTATTTACCAGCATCTCCCACTTCACCCCTCTCTTTCTCCTTGCCAAAATGCACACAAACACACTTAAATCAAACGAAGGTCAGGGCAGATCAACGATGGCACAAAACTGGATCAGAGAGAAATGAGGACAGCGTAATTACAATGGCTGCTGAATTTGGCTCGCCACAGCCTCTTTCAATCCTGCCTTTCATTACCACATACAAGCCTGGCACTTCATTCTTAATCACAATTTGTCTACCAGCATCTGCCGTCTTCAACAGACACAGTCTCACTGGAATTCAAATCAGTCTGATATTACAGAACGAATCCTCTGCGGTTTTCTTCTTCTCAAGTATCTGTGCCAGGAGCGCGATGATTGTGAAGCATGCTCACAACCATAACTGTCCACCTGCTAAAAACATTAGTATTCATTATCTGACGTGAATGCAGAGCAAGGTTTCCACACAGAGTATAGACGTCTTGGCTCTACTAGAACAGACCTGAAGGTAAAATTCAAAGTATGTCTATAATCTACAAGGAAAAAAATTAAAATTATTTCATAGAAAACACCAGAAGAAGAAAACTGGATAAATGTATCTATAAGAAATACACTCAAAAAAGGCACATAAGTGTCAAGGACAACTAATTGATTATGCTCGCTTTGCTTTCACAAGAGCTGTACTGCATATAAATCTAATACACAGTTGAAGTCAAAAGTTTACATACGCTTTGCAAAATGTTAATTATTTTACCAAACCAAGAGGGATCATACAAAATGCATGTTATTTTTATTTAGTACTGACCTGAATAAGATATTTCACATTAAAGATGTTTACATATAGTCCACAAGAGAATGTAAGAGTTGAATTTATAAAAACAACCCCGTTCAAAAGTTTACATACACTTGATTCTTAATACTGCGTTGTTACCTGAATGATCCACAGCTGTGTTTTTTTGTTTAGTGATAGTCGTTCATGAGTCCCTTGTTTGTCTTGAACAGTTAAACTGCCCGCTGTTCTTCAGAAAAATCTTTCAGGGCCCACAAATTCTTTGGTTTTTCAGCATTTTTGTGTATTTGATTTGTATTTTCCAGTAATGATTGTATGATTTTGAGATCCTTTTACACTGAGGACAACTGAGGGACTCATATGCAACTATTACAGAAGGTTCAAACGCTCACTGATGCTTCAGAAGGGAAAACGATGCATTTAGAGCCAGGGGTGTAAACTTTTGAACAGAATAATGTGTACATCTTTCTTATTTTGCCTAAATATCATAATTTTTTCATTTAGTACTGCCCTTCAGAAGATATTTACATGTTTCCCAGAAGACCCTGATCTTCAAATTCAAAAAGTGTTCACCCTCTGGCTCTTAATGTATTGTGTTTCCTTCTGGAGCATCAGTTTGTTCAGAGTGTTTGAACAACAAACATACAAAAAAAAAAAAAAAAAAAAAAAAAAAAACACAGTTGTGGATCATTCAGGTAACAATGCAGTATTAAGAATCAAGGGTATGTAAACTTTTGAACAGGGTCATTTTTATAAATTTTATAAAAACTATTATTTTCTCTTGTGGACTATATGTAAACGTCTTTTATGTGAAATATCTTATTCAGGTCAGTATTAAATAAAAAAATAACACGCATTTTGTATGATCTCTCTTATTTTGGTAAAATAATCAACATTTTGCAG
>JAHKKF010516478.1:0-20474 GCA_019740295.1 Labeo calbasu | reverse complement strand
TTTTTGAAAAAAATCTCCATTTTAAAATTAAGAGTAAAAATAGTAATACTGTGAAATATTATCACTGTTTTTTAATAATTTTCTGTTTTTATATATTTTAAAATGTAACGTTTTCCTCTGACGGCAAAGCTGAATTTTAAGCAACCATTACTCCAGTTTTCAGTGTCACATGATCCTTCAAAAATCATTCTAATATGCAGATTTGCTCCTCAAAAAACATTTCTTTTTATTAGCAAAGCAAGTCGTGCTGCTTAATATGTTTGTGGAAACCATGATAAAATATTTAGGATTCTTAAATGTGTAAAAGAGGTTCTGGTCGATTGATCTCACCTCTCTTTACTGAGGGCTATCCTGGGTGGCTCAAGGTTGGGGTTCTCTAGTGACTCCATCTGTGGACTGCGTAGGTAGTAATATAGTGTGTGAAGTGCATCCGAAGACCAGGAAATGGGCTGCAGGCAGAAAGGACGTCCAGGACTGAGACTGGGACTTGCTGAAACCAAACGCTGCATATGGTGCATTGCACGTGAGACCAAGTCACCTGGAGAACACAGCACATACACACATTTGAAGTTCAAGCATGAATGATAAAAAAAAAATCTCATATTGTCGAATACTTTCTTTCAAGACACATACAAAAAAATACAGCCTGCAGAAAAATGAGTTTCTTCAAATGACCTGCAATAAATACCTTTAGTTCTGAAAGCAGACAAACACCAAAATCACAATGTGCTGCTGATATAGAAAAGCCATCTGTGTTTCCAGTTCAGCCCCATAAACTAAAGACAGTAGCTGTGCAGCCAAGCACAATTGTGTGTGTTATTTTCTTTTAAAGTGCTGACAACACACAATACAAAGCATATTTCAAAACAGCAAAATATATCTTCAGACCCATCTGTTTAAGTCCAAATGTGGAAATGGAAGATGATTCAGAAAAACTCAAATGTCTAAGAGCTTTATTCTAAATTCCTCCGAGGGGCATTAAATCTGCTGTTTTTGCCTTTCAATGCAGAAATCCAGACACAAGAAGTTCCCCAAAGGAAGAGAAGATATGATGAGGACAGGCCAAAGACTTACTCCTTAAACTCAAAGAAGCCTACAGTAAAGACAGTGGACACTGTCCTCCATATGTGAAAAGCATCATAGAGGAAAGAAATGGGACTGAGAAAATGCAGCGACGGCGCTACATCATTTCATCCTTAAAAGGAAATTCACTGCTTTTGTACTTAGTTATTGCTGGATAATCTTTAGCTAATATGTGAATGAAAAATATGTGAATGAGAGAAAGAAAGGTGTGGGAAACGATCTAACCAATCAATCACATACGGTCTACGTGGTCCTTAATGAACACTTGTGCACCTTAGCTGTTAAACAAGGGCTGCTTTACGACTGCTTGAGTGTCTGCAAACATAAAGCATAAAGAAGGTGCTTTTTACTCCTTTGACCCAAACAGAAGGTGCTCTTGTAGCAGCAAAACAACTGCAGGAGTGTTGCTGGTCCCCTAAGGGAGAGTGTGTTTCCCTCTCTGGTGAATGCGAGCAGCGGCCCTCCTCCCTCATCCTGAACTGCGGTCTGCTGCGTAAACAAACTGCCCACAGCTCAGGCGCCCACACCCCCCTATGCTGGCCTGCAATGTCGAGTTGTAAGAGGAACAGCACTTAAAATGTACAGATGTCTCAGGCTGTCTTACCGACATGTACAAACAACCACGCAAAAATAGCATTTCACTGGACAGTAATAGACCGAAATGAAAAATGGACAACAACAGTGTTTCTACATTAAAGTTTTAACAAGAACAAGAAAAGTGCCTTATGGGTGACCTAATTTTTAAAGAAAACTGCTGTCTTGTGGTAGACTGAGAAAAGCTATTTGACCTTGGTTAGTTCACCCAAAAATGAAAACTGAAGACTTTTTTCATCTTTCATAACACCTGTGAAATTTATTTTTTAATATTTTCTTATCCTTTTTATCAATTTGTTGAAAACCCATGCAATCAAAGCCTCTATGCATTAAAAAAAGAGATTGTATAAGTAATCCATATGAATAAAGTGGTTTAATCTTCTGAAGGGACATGATTACTTTATGTGATAAACAGATTTAGGCTTGAACTGTTCAACTGAAATGGATTACATTAACAATGAACTTTTTGAAGCATCAAAGTTTTGGTTGTGTAGATTTTTTAATCGAGGGACAGAAATCTCTCGGGTTTCATTGAAACATCTGTATTTGTGTTTCAAAGTTGAGCCCAAGTCTTATATACTGTATAAATGATGAGAGAATTTTTATTTTTGGGAATGAGATACCCTTTAATCATTTATTAAGAAAAAATCAATTAGATTATTTCTTAAGTTATGTCTTATAGTTTCATCATGAAGGCCGGATCATGACAAAAAAAGGGTTTAAACATACAGTGTAAACAGTGTAGTGCAATACACAAATGTCTATTATGAGCCGGTTCTTCTTAGTGAATCTAAAACAGACTGTACAGGCAAATACAATTAAGGTCAAAAGTTTACATACACCTTGCAGATCCGCCAAAATGTTAATTATTTTACCAAAATAAGAGGGATCATACAAAATGCATGTTATTTTACTTATAGTCTTATAGTCCACAAGAGAAAATAATAGTTGAATTTACAAAAATGACCCTGTTCAAAAGTTCACATACGCTTGATTCTTCATACTGTGCCGTAACTCATTACAACTA
The DNA here is from genome assembly GCA_019740295.1 of Labeo calbasu. Lineage (NCBI taxonomy): Eukaryota > Metazoa > Chordata > Actinopteri > Cypriniformes > Cyprinidae > Labeo > Labeo calbasu. The sequence goes on along the minus strand of JAHKKF010516478.1, from coordinate 17,770 downwards.
TTACAGAGGGTTCAAACGCTCACTGATGCTCCAGAAGGAAAAATTATGCATTAAGAACGTTTGAACAGATTGAAGATGTGTATCTTTTTCTTATTTTGCCTAAATATCATATTTTTTCATTTAGTACTGCCTTTCAAAAGATACAGAAGATACTTCAATCTTAAAAAGTTTTCACCTTCCCTGGCTCTTGATGCATCCTTCAGTTGTCCTCAGATGGATCTCAAAATCATACAGACATTGGAAAAGGTTCAAATACACAAAATGTGTGAAATTGTGGGACCTGAAAGTTTTTTTTGAAGACCAGCAGGCAGTTTAACTGTTCAGGACAAACAAGGGACTCATGAACAACTATCACTAAACAAACAAACAAACAAAAAAAACCCCGGCTGTGGATAATTCAGCTAACAACACAGTATTGTATTGTATTTGAGTATAGTACACAGTATTGGAAATACATGTATGATCCCTCTTATTTTGGTAAAATAATTATCATTTTGCAGATTCTGCAAGGTGTATGTAAACTTTTGACCTCAACTGTAGTTTAGTTGCATACATGACATGAATGACTCTTAACAACCGGTTCTATTGAGTGAATCAAAAACCATTCACTATTCTAAATGCTAAATTATTTGTCTTTTACAGTTCTGAAAGAACCATCACCCTTACCAGTTCAAGTTACCAGAACCAGAATTGCTAAATTTCTTAAGATTTTCATCCATGTGGCAACAACCCTGTTGAAAAAAAACAGCTTATGCTGGTTAGGTATGTTTTGAAGCATGGCAGCTGGTTTAACCCGGTTTAAGCTGGTCTTTAGTTGGTCCTGAGCTGGTTTTAAACTGATTATGAGCTGGTCCTGAGGAGGAGCTAGTTACTTAGGACCAGCTTAAACCAGCTCAGGACAAGCTTAAACAAGCTCAAACCAGCTACCATGCTTCAAAACATACCTAACCAGCATATACAGTTTTTTCAACAGGGACGCATTTGTTTGTTTAACTAATAATATGTAATACATTGTCCCAGTCCTTCAAAAAAGATGAATATGAATTGAAAGGCTTGTAACTTACTGAGTTCAGAGAGGCTGCCCACACAGGTGGCCAGCAGAGCCTGTTCTAACGTCCTGAGCTCCAGCTGTGCGTAGGTATTCCCTCTGCTCTCCACCGCTGAGTCTGGACCCTCAGCATACGGGCTGAAATGGGCAGGCAGGGACAGCTCACCTACACATGAAATCACAGTTTCAATTAAATCAAATCATCAGAACTCAAAGCACCATTCAGCCCATTAAAATGTAATCTATTTATTATCGTAAGTGTCTCTAAATGTGAACTCTTGCGTCAGTGTTGTGCAACTCTAATAATTACGGGGGGATGGGAGAAAACAGACTGCCAGGCAAAAGCTAATCGTTTCCATATACAGTATGTGTCTCTGACAGAGATAAGAGGAGGAAGTGTGATAACTCATCACTTCCTCTGCTCAGAACATAGCTCTTTCTCCTGACTTCAGTCTTGCTCAATTATTTATGCTGTGTCTTATTGCTTTTCCAAATGTCTCTAAGTGTCATTTCCACTCCTGGAGATGATTTTTTGCTCATTAATTATTAATTATAATGTCATAAGTGTGATTTTTTTTTCAGTTATGTCTCTAACACTGGCACTTACTCATATAGGTTGTCATTGGAAATACATGGCTCTCAGCAACAGGGTGATCTATTTCTTCTCACCACAGCATAGGTATAATTCATAAAGAATACACCAATCCCCGCAGAATTATAAAATATTATCTGTTTTATCTTGAGTGCAGAATTGATACCTTGCCAAGCTTTCAGAAGCAAAGTGCAAGATGATAGTCAGTAAAAATAATGAGCAGATCATATGTTTGGCAGCTGATTTATCAAGCCCAAATGCAGGATGTTTTTTGCTTCCTTTTTATTTGATTTGAAATCCATGCCTTACCTCTGGATCTCTCTTTCACTGGGTATCAGACGGGGATCAAATTATGGATTTGTTTTCTTCATCAAGCTAAGCGATAAACCATTCATAAGGTACAGTACACACATTCATCTGTGCCACGATGACTCAAAATATCTCTCCAGATGTTGACCACCTGATTTATTGGGGCCACTTTTTATAGCATAATTGTTATTGCTTTGAGCCGTTTGGGTGAACAAACTCATTGTACATCCACGTTGTGTAGTCGAGTGAACCATGGCCTCGCTTGACCACTGCCAATGTATTGTTTTCGCTACTGCAGCAGATTCTCAGCTTAGCGTGCTACGACTGCCTAAACACAAAAGAGTGATCCTCAGAACAAATGATTCAACAATATTGTTTTATGAACAGAATCTGATGTTAAAAATACGTATAAAAAAGACGTTTTGCACATTTGCAGTACTGAGTCTAGTCAGAATATAACTACATGTTTATAACCACATATGAACATCCCCTGAGCTGAGGCAGTCTGGTCTAGTTGAGGACATTTCACATGTGCTACAGATCATATTATTAGCTAATACAGTGCAGCTGAAAATACAGAAATATGTCTTTACAAAGACCCTAAATTTAAAGCAGGCTTGCATGTGTAGGAGCTGCGTAGCTGTTCAGTCTTGGCTCTGCAGCCAGATGGATTTGTATATGGGTACGGGTGAGCCACAGGGTGTGTGATGCAGCTGGTCAGGCTGTGGACCCACAGACCCAAACCCCTCTATCCAGGACACACCCGTTCCCTTTCCCACAGCTAGCTGTGTCTATACTGGCAGCCGTGAGGGTATGACATGCGTCATAAGCAGCCGCACGCTCCCACAGACACACATACATGCACATGCACTCTCATCTGCTACCATCATTGCGGACTGAGGAAGAGGGGAATGTGTGTGCACTGCCATTATGTGGAGAGAAATTGAGCTCACGCACACCACTGATGGAAGACTGGGAAATCCATACGAAAGTGATAGGCCTGACCAGGATTTACACTGCCAATGAAAGAGAGGAGAGAGAGAGAAGCTCTGGGAGAAAATACTCTTGAAATGAGATGAGCATACAGAAGCAATATTTACTGAAGGGAATCCAAGTGTACCTGGTAGAGTAAATTGCATCTATATAATGGACCTCTACTATGTGTGTACTGTAGAAAACGATCATAAAACCAAAAAGATATCTGCCAAATTATATGGTATATGCTTTCAAATCTCTATCGGAGACATCTAGTATTGATTTTGAGAACTGAAACTGAAAATGCTTGTTTTTAAGGTGCCGGACTGTTAAGTATGGAAGTCCGTTTCTGCCACTGAATAAAAAATAAAAATAAAAAATGACATATAGGGCCTTAATGATAGGGTGTCCCGTGTTCGAATCCTGACTCAAAGACCTTTCCTGATCCCCGCCCACCACCCCCCTTTTTTCTTTCCCACTTCGCTTCCTGTCATATCTGATCTGTCCTATACAAAAATGACAAAAAAATAAATCTTAAAAAAAAAGAAAAAAATGTTATTGCGACTCTTTATGTTACTTTTTTCTCAGAATTGTAAAATATGAACTGTAAATTCTGACCTTTTGTCTAAGAATGGCATGACAAACTCGCAACTGTGAGAGAAAAAAGTCACAACTGCATAATATAAACTCCCAATTCTGAGCAAATGCGAGTTTACATCTCACAATTATGAGAAACAAAGTCACTGTTGCAAGGGATGAACTCTCAAAATTAAGTTTATATCTTGCAACTCTGACTTAATTTCTCAGAATTGCGACTTTATTTTTCAGATCTGCAACTTTATTTCTCATGAAATTGATTTTTCATTTATTTCTCATGCAATTCTGATTTTATAACTCGCAAATGCAAGTTTATATCTTGCAATTCTTAGAATTGTGAGATAAAAAAGAAAAAGGTCACTACTGCGAGAGATAGACTCTTACAATTCAGAGAAAAAAGTCAGAATTGTGGTTTTATATCCCGCAATTCTGACTTTATAACTCTCAAGTGCAAGTTTATATCTCGCAATTCTAAGAAAAAAAGTCCGAATTACGGGATGTAAACTTGCAATTTTGACTTTTTTTTCAGAATTGCATGACAAAAACTCAGAATTGCAAAAAAAGTCACAATTTTTAAGACATAAACGTGCAATTCTGAGCAAATGTGAGTTTGTATCTCACAATTCTTTTTTCTCGCAGTTGCGAGTTTATATCTCGCAATTCTGATTTTCTTCTCAGAAAAAGTCACTATTGCAAGAGATAAACTCACAATTCTGAGTGAGTTTATATCTTGCAATTCTAAAAAAAAAAGAATCAGAATTGTGAGATAAAAAAATCTTTTTATTATTATTATTCAGTGACAGAAAAGGGCTTCCATAGTTAAAGATATTACTCAATTTAAGTGAGCAAATCTATAAAAAGTAATGCTCACCAATGTAATTATTAATTGTTTTTTAAATATTAATTATTGTCATGTTATGCTCAATAACCAATAACAACCTATTTGTAGTATTGTGTCTAAATGAATTGAAAATAAATTAAAATAAAATGTTTTAAATGCTACTAGTGATTTAGGCATCATTCATTATCATTGGATAGTCATTTTGAGATTTGCTAAGATTACATTTAACAGTTGAAGTATAGAAAAAGTAATCTAAACGTAAAAATAGGTGTGCAAAAAGTAAATCCAAAAAACGTAAATGTTGATTGATACAGATAAATTCAATCAATATTTAATATCTGCTTTACTCCATTGCTCTGCAATGTGTTAAACGACCAAACTTTGACTTTAAAACCATTTCACATTGCTTAAAATTAAGATTTATTATCCATTTGTTGTGTTCAATAACTGTCCGGTTCTTTCATTCAAAGGTGTTCTCCAAGAGAGAACAAATCCCTTAAGAAAATGCTGAAAGAAACCTTTCAATTGCAAGCCCGAATGTAACCACACTAATTTGCTTAAATATGAGTGATCAACCTATTTTGGTTGCCTGATTTGGCTCAGGTAATATGGTGTGAACACAGTGGTCCAGTCACTCTGTCACGCGCTCCCACAACACCACCATTCTACCCAGGGCACAATGGCACAAGTGTGCCGAAGAGCCAGAGTCAATCAGCCCTTGTGTTACTAGGTGCTGTACTGGAAGTGCTTGTTGATTGAAGACATGGAGCGCTGACTGCTATCTCTAAGCGGTAAAGGGGAGGTGCCCTGTTAGTTGTGTGTGACTGTGCACACGGACCATTTCTGCCAAGATTTCCCCTCTCCAGAGGGCAGACCACAAAGTGATGATAATAACAACTTCCTGCATCCCGTTCTGCTCCTGATTTAAGACGCAACCCCCAACTTAGTGGAAGAGCTTTGCTTTTACAAGGGAAATACAAGGTCAAAAGATTTACTTTGTAAAAAGCTTGGCCTACTTTCTTTCCTTTGCTGTTTTCACCTAATAAAAGAGCTTGAAAGTAATAAATCCAATATATGTTCAGCGTCATGTAACCTTTATTGTAATATTTCGTTTAAAGTTTATGACAAACTTAAACCAGTAAAAAGAGAATGAACTCAAGAATATAATTGAAACGGTGGGTGGCTCATAAAGCAGATGGCTCTCCTACTGTGGCAATAGTAACCTGAGTGCAATAGAACTTTCTAGAATGAGAAGCTCCTGGAGTTTAACAGTCTTCATAATGAAAAAGTTCAACATCCTGCAGATCTTGGCGTGGTGCCGCTGCTCCAGGTGTTCACATACTCAAATTCAAGAGCGTCAACAGGGTTTCACCGGCATGCTACTGCCAAAACATCACTTATTCAACTCAGCTTCTAAGAATATAAAGAAGATTTTTCAATTAGAGGCACTTTTGATTTGAAAGTCTGAAAAATGAAACTGCTTTACAGTTGCAGCTATAAAACATTTGAAAAACTGCACACATAAAAGCCAATTGACTTGATAATATAAAAAATGTACAGTCAAGGCACCCTATATAGCGCTTTATGCAATACAGTTCGTTTCAAAGAAGGTTCAAGTGCTCACTTATGCTTCAGGAGGAATAACGATGCATTAACAGCCTGGGGTGTAAACTTTTGAACTTTTTACTTTTTGAAACTTTATTCATCTAGTACTTCCCTTCAGAAGATACAGAAGATACTTATATGTTTTCCAGAAGACAAAATAAGTTAAATTTACCCTGATTTTCAAATTCATAAAGTTTTCACCCCCGGCTTTTAATGCATTGTGTTTACTTCTGGATCATCAGTGAGTGTTTGAATCTTCTGTAATAGTTGCATATGAGTCTCTCAGTTGACCTCAGTGTGAAAAGACGGATCTCAATGTCATACAGTCATTGTTGGAAAGGGTTCAAATACACAAAAATACTGAAAAACAAAGAATGTGTGGGACCTGAAAGATTCTTCTGAAAAACAGCGGGCAGTTGAACTGTTCAGGACAAACAAGGGACTCATGAACAACTATCACTAAAAAAAGAAACACACAGCTGTGGATCGTTCAGATAACAACACAGTATGTAAACTTTTGAACGGGGTCATACTTATAAATTTAACAATTATTTTCTCTTGTGGACTATATGTAAACATCTTTTATGTGAAATATCTTATTCAGGTCTGTATTAAATAAAAAATAACTTGCATTTTGTATGATCCCTCCTATTTTGGTAATAATTCACATTTTGCAGATTCTGCAAGGTGTATGTAAACTTTTGACCTCAGCTGTATCTATAAAGTTTATCAATTATGAAACAAGCTAAATTCAATTAAAGTCAGCTCTATAAAAGACAAGTGTATTGTTATTCAGCTCAGGTCTCTTCAATGTTAATTCAATTTGGATTTGATATTTCAAAATTCATCAGTTATGAAACAAACACCTCTAAAGAAGACAAAAGTGTCTTTATTTACCTCAATTCAGTTTAAGTTTTGCTCTCTATGTATAATGTCAATGCAGTCAAATCTATACTATTCCTCAATAATAAACCCAAAAATGAAAACGTTGTCATTAATTACTCACCCGCATATCATTCCAAACCCGTAAGACCTTCGTTCATCTTCAGAAAACAAATTAAGATATTTTTGATGAAATTTGAGAGCTTTCTGACCCTGCATAGACAGAAATGGAACTAACACGTTCAAGGCCCAGAAAGGTAGTAGCATCGTTAAAATAGTCCATGTGACATCAATGGTTCAACCATAAGTTTATGAAGTTACGAGAATACTTTTTGTGTGCAAAGAAAACAAAACTAACCACTTTATTCAACAATTTCTTCTCTGTGCATGTGACTGATGTCACATGCACTGTTTTAATGATGTCCTTACCGGGCCTTGAATGTGGTAGTTGCGTTGCTGTCTACGCAGGGTCAAAAATCTTAATTCTTAATTTACCTTAATTTGTGTTCTTACGGGTTTGGAACGACATGAGTAATTAATGACAGAATTTCAATTTTTGCATGCGCTATTCCTTTAAGTATCTTCCCGAGTATAAATCTCAACTATTTAGAAGTTTTTCTTTAGACTTATCATAGTGGAAAAACTCCACTAACTGAATCACTCATTTATGGATGATCTCTGTGACTGACAGACAGGTCACTCATCACATCCTCTCACTTTATCCTTTAGACATCACTCAAACTATAACTAAAACAGATTGACAGCCTGGTCTGTATCAGAGCAGCCTGTTTGAGAGCTGCAATCCATATCCAAGAATTCACTCTGAAGCCTCAATCTTGTGAAAGATGGAAAAAGCAGAGCTACAGTAACTCAGCGCTGCACAGGATCTCCATCTGCCCGCTTCTCTCACCCATAAACCCCTGAGCCAGTTTCCACCGAGGCAGTAATTTCAATTGCAAAGTATTTTTGTAGCAGTTTTTCAAAACATGTCATGGCTATAAAGTGGATTTCCTGATCTGGGGGTTGAATGGAGGACACAATCTCTTTCTAAATGATAGCTTAATTACTTACAGACTATTCACTGGGCTTCGCAGACTAACAGGGTTATCGCTGAGTAGGATTTTAATGTAATTTAGCTTGTCTAACTGCAATATTAATCAAAGTTGGAGGGTTTGGTAAGTATGGGATATGTCAAGGAGAGAGACGGCATTATAACATTAATCATCCAGAGCTAATCCATAAAACATGATGGGTGTCAAGACTCAAGGCAAACAGATACTGCTAAATAAATCACTGTGTGTAATTGCTGTGATGACACACACTTGATTAAGTTGCACTCTGTGGTAAAGAATCCACATACATTGCCCAAGGAACACAATGAGGATGCTTAATTATCCTCTATTAACCCTTTGAAATGACTTTTCAACAAGGTGTTGATTACATCACATTCAATTCACTAAACATCCCCATCATTACATTCACCCAAGCTAAGAAACATGCTAATATAAGGTATCACTTCCCTGTAACAGAGGATAAAATGGTGTTTGACACCTACTCTAACAGTTAATGGTGGAACAAAGAGGTGTAGAGTGACTTAAGTTAGACTGTATTCTTAAAATGACTGATTAGCAGTGATTTTTATGGGCTGTCAGGAGCTACGGAGAGCCATATGGTGTTCCCCAGCGTATACTTACTCATATAAGTGCTTCTTCTGTGAAAAAGCTCCAAGGTACATTGTTCTTTGAACATTAACAATGTGTAAAATTTCTAGTTTTGTACATATATTTAGATTAATGGGGTGCTAAGGGAAACAGTTTCTTTCAGTTGCAAGCTTTATGTAAGAAAAAGTGATTCGATGCTTGTAGTAACAAAACAATGAAGCTGCCTCATAAAATGTTTTATGCTGTATCATAAAAAGCTACATTCCTACATACATTTAGCTCTTGTTTGATGTAAATCAAACCACAAGTGTTTCCTCTCTTAAAGGGAACCCCGTGTATTAACACTTGTGTAGCTTAACGTAACATAAATAATGTCTCTTATTGACATATGTAGTAGAAAACCCATGAAATGTTTACGTTATTTAAGCATATTTTGGACTATGGTGGGGGACGATGTTACTTCTATGACATAAAATGTCACTCTGTGAGCTACGGGGGCTACCTGTAGCTACTTTTACCACAACACAACTCGGAAAAAGCAACTCGGAAAATAAAATACTGATACACTGCCACACTGTGCGGCTTTTGGTTGTAATTTTCAGTCGAAGAGCAACAAGAGAAGCGATGTAAGTCTTCACTGCTTTAACGACGATAAGAAGAGAAGAAAAGAATGGGAAAATGCCTGTGGACGAATAAAACTTCCTGAAGACCTGTGTCTTTGTTCTTTCTTTTTACTAGATGACATCCTGGCAGGATATAAACATGCAGACGCTTGTCATGACGCCACAGCCGCTTAAGGAGTTTCTTCACTCGATATCCGGTCCGTTAAGACTCCTTGTGGGGGGAAAAAAAATTATGGTACGGCATCTAAGCTTATATCCACCATATCCGCATTTTATTTTTTCAAGTTATGTTGCAGTAAAAATAACAAAAGGCAGCACCAGTAGCTCACCAAGTGCAACCAATTTATGTCACTGAAATAATGGTGCCCCCATAGTATAAGTATGTTTTAAAAAATTTGGATTTTTTAAATAACGTAAATCTCTCATGGGCTTTTCTACTACATATTTCAGTAAGAGACATAAGCCATACAAGTCGTAATACCAAGGGTTCCCTTTAATTTAAGCCAATATAAAAGTGCACCATCTGCATTTGTAGAACATATCTGCTTGTTTAAACAGAATTAGACTTCACATGGTGCACATCTGATCAGCGCTAAAGGGATAGTTCATCTAAAGATGAATATTTTGTCATCATTTATTCACCCTTCTGTCCTTTCAGGACATTCTTTCTTTAAACAAGAATAATATATTTTGAGCAACCAGATCTAATAAGAAAACGTATTTTAAGAGGTGACGATTTTGTATGAGTTCATACAAAATGTCTGATTACTGTCCATACATCCGAAGTCAATAGTCATCAAAATGATTTGATTACCAATGTTCGTTTGTGTTCCGCAGAAGAATGATTGTCATACAGGTTTGGAATGAGATGATGACAGCATTTCCATTTTGAGTGACTAATTTTTAACATTTGACCAGAAATCAACAATGAGAATTGATGAATCTAAAGTCAATGAAGTCCATTACTGGCCACCCTGAATTTAGACTAAGTAACACCTCTTTGGAACAGATGCTAATGGATCCAGGCAGGCATGCTGGGGAGTTGAGGAAGGTCAGCTTGCACACAGAGCAGCTGTCATTGCATGCTCTAGGAAGGCACCTTCTCCTCTCCTTATAGAAAGCATTTGTCCATTCTAGGTGCTTGAGGGCCCAAGTGAGACCCTCAAGACGACGTTTATAATAGCACTCAAAGACTACATGTGCAAACACAAAGCACAGACCTTGTGTGAAATACTTGCTTTTCTGTACAGAAAAGGTTTCTAAATATTCCCAGTGGACATTTTGGTCTTCCGAGAAAATCTTTGTAAAGTAGAGCGAATAATCTTACTTAGGAAAAAAGTTCAGCCTTTTAAACACGCTTGAGTTTTAAATGACCATGGCTGGGAAATGCTCTAATTTCTGCGGTTTGTAGTCAAGCTCAAAGAAACTGGGCTGTGTGGGCGGAAAGTTTTATGAGGATAATTAACCAATGATGATTACAAGGCTCCACACACAGACCAAAACTCAACACCCCATTCAGTGGGGCTGCTCTCACGCTGCACAGAGCCAATCTGATGTGAACTGTGTCTCACCTGCATCCCCTCATTTGACCAGCTCTTTTATGTCCTGTCCATCATTAAAGCCAAGTGGGGACCTCAATTAAATCATACTATTTATTCAAGGGCCCTATCGCTTTCCTTGCAGAAGAATAACATGTTTCCGTTTGACATCTTGCATGGCTGAGTCATAATGGCCATTATTAGCTTGTTTATTTTGAAGGCTTGTCTGTGACTGCAGTTGACCTCCACCTCAAATTGCAGAGATAAAATGATCAAATACAATCAAGAACTGATAAACGGTTCTTTTAGTAAACTAGCTTTAATGCTATGAAAAGTTGTTAGTGTAGGCAAGAGCTAAATAGACGTGTGGGCCATTGATGCAATACATTTCGTGGCTATTTATGCAACATTTTCCAAGGTTCTCACTCCTGTGCTCTCTCATTCTGAAAAAAAGATGCTTGTTTTTAAAAATCACCCCCTGTCAGCCACTGGTGGGTTGTATGTATTTTCAGCTGGGATTTTCCCTATGGCCTGCGGCAACACGGTTGTAAATTCATAAAAAACCAACAAACCATTTGCTATCCTGACCTAATAATATATTGAAAAAACAAACAAATTCCAAGAAGTGGGTATTATGTTTTGTGGAGACCTGGCAACCTAGTATCAATGCATCATAATTCACACTTCTGATGCCATCTGCCCAAGGCAGTTTGTGTAGACAAATGCATAGAGACCAAAGAACAAGACCACAGTAGCTTTCACAATAGAAAATAGGCCTTTTTCTGTCATTTAAGCTGTGCAGCACTAAACAGTTCCAGATGTGGTTCTGCTCAGCATGTGAGACAAGGGTGTTTGACATGAAAGCCTATATGCCAGCCTTCAGTCTCTTCTCGCTCTCTCTAAATAAAAAGTACTATTTCTGTCAGATTTCCTGGATGAATCAAATTTAAAATTGACACACGATATGTATACGCATGTAACATTTTGTATCCAAAAGCTGGATCTGTGAAGCGTGCTTCATAAAATGGCATGTGACTGCTGAGTTTCTAAGCCTCAGTATCACACAGGTCAGCTGTGTCTCAGTATAAGTGTGCAAAACAACTTTACCAGCCATGGGTGATTGAGCATGAGTGCACTGTCACATCAATCACACTGAGTGTGTACATGAGAATCGGATTAAAACATTTCTAAGCTTATGCCTCTGAAAGGGGTGACTGAACTACACCTACAGTCTTGAAAATAAAGGTTCCAAAAGAACATTTTTACAATCTAAAGAACCTTTTTCAACTTTAAAGAACCTTGAAGGTTCCATGAATGTTGAAGGTTCTTACATGCTAATAAAAAACACAGGGTGCAAAGTAAAAACCACACACAGCAAGATGTTAATAGCTACCACATTCTGATGGACTAAGTGAAGTAGGTATTGATATACTCCGTAGTAAGTAGTTTGTGTGCTGCTGTTGGCATTACGGCAGCTTGATGGTTTCAATTTCAGTCCCACGGGATATCAATGAACTCTTACTTTTCTTTCTTAAGGGCATGAAAATGAAAACATCATTTCCTTTCTTGTCCCCAAAAGACATTCTTTCTGCACAGTGCCAAGCAGATCAGCTTCGTATGGGCTGCCCTGTCAGAGACGATCAACAGACTGATTTAAACCAGAGGGAGAGTGTGACGGCTTTCCATTGTTCTCACTCTGGCCTCTCTCACTTGTTTCTGCTTATTTTCCACAGCTTGCACGGCTTGTGGATGGTTTAGTGTAGAACAATGAGCTTTTTGTGCATTTCTGGAAATGCGTGTGCCCATTGGGATGTGCAGCCACAGCTAAACCTCATTTACAATATGCAACCTACCATTTAATCAGTACGTTCTGATACGGAGACAACTGTGGAATTAAAACATATACAGATACAGCAAGTATAACACATCAAGGCTGAAACATTACATGTTTAGCTAAAGTGTAATCAGTATTACTTATGACAGTCTACGACAGAATTATGGATGCACAAATTTAACAAGCCTATCACTTGTGTCAAAAGACTGCAAAAATGACTTTCTTCTATTAACCCAAACAGTTTATTGTACGATGCACTGAAGGCAATGCATCACTGGGCCTTGAGCTGTCATGCATAATGATCAGATTTGTGGTGAGAATTGCTTTTCTGACATTAGTTTATGCTAATTACGCAAAGCTGACACCCCCCTCTTTGAGATAAGATGAAAGTGGAAACGATAATTAGTATTTTCACTGAGACCAAGATCAAGGTGCCTTTCGAAGACTCAGAATCTAATCAAATCACACATTTGTCTCTGTAAACACAACAATAAGAAGAATACTTGCTGTATTTTACATATAGAGATCATGTTACATTACAAATGTAATTATTTTGCAGGGCCACTTGTAATTATATATTTGTGTTAGCTATTGGAATTACTTACAGTTTAAGTCTAAAGTTTACATACATAAATGTTAATTATTTTACCAAAATAAGTGGGATCATACCAAATGCATGTTATTTTTTTATTTAGTACTGACATGATTAAGATATTGCACATAAAAAGACATTTACATAAAGTCTACAAGAGAAAATACTAGTTTTATAAAAATTACCCCATTCAAAAGTTTACACACTTGATTCTGTGTTGTTACCTGAATGATTCACAGCTGTTTTTTTGTTGTCGTTGTTTGTTTGTTTGTTTATTTGTTTTGTTTTGTTTAGTGACGGTTGTTCATGAGTCCCTTCTTTGTCCTAAACAGTTAAATTGCCCGCTGTTCTTCAGAAAAATCCTTTAGGTCCCACAAATTCTTTGGTTTTTTAGCATTTTGTTTATTTGAACCCTTTCCAACAATGACTGTATGATTTTGAGATTCATCTTTTCACACTAAGGACAGCTGAGGGACTCATATGCAACTATTACAGAAGGTTCAAACGCTCACTGATGCTCCAGAAAGAAACACAATGTATTATGATCTGGGGGGTGAAAACTACTTGAATTTGAAGATCAGGTCAAGTTTAGCTTTTTCTGTCTTCTGGAAAACATGTAAGTATTTTTGTAGCTTCTAAAGGGCAGCACTAAATGAAAAAATATGATATTAGGCAAAATAAGAAAAATACACATCTTCATTCTGTTTAAAAGTTTTCACTCCCCGGAGTTGAAAACAGACTCTCTACAAATAAAACGAACCACTGGCCTTAAATCTATAACCAACCACCTTGGTTCAGTGCTACAAACTTGAACAACACTGTATGGACACTGTCAAGTGTTAACATTTTTATATTCGATTAATTATTGTCTTACCATTGGTTTTGGTGCTACAAACTTGAACAACTCTATATGGACGCTGTAAACTGTTTACATTGTTTAATTAGTGTCTTACCATTGGCGTTCTTCCCGCAGATGAGATGTTCGTAGTTTTGTACGAGACCAAATATCTCCGCGTCATTGCTGACGACAGCTTCCAGCGCCTCAGCGGTCACTGGAGAGGTGTTGATCCCGCTCTGCGCCGCCAGCACACGGAGCCCAATTTCCTCCACTAGATTTTCAATGCAAGCGGTTAAACAGATGGCCGCATACTCATGAATGCGCACCGAGATGCGAGTGTCCACCATCCAGCGGAAAAAGCGTCCGACAGACAAACTCAGTGTGCAGCGGGAGGACTTGCTCTTGCGCAGGACCTCTCCAGCGCTCATGCTGTACAGTGAGATAGCTCTGACCGCGGCCGAAACGCAGCTTTCCGCCAGCGCCCAGCTCATGACCAGTCTCATCGCGCTTTGCACCTCGAACCGCGTGCACCTGCAGTGGACGACACTCAATCTCTGCGCCTCTCTGGAGATCCGCAATAAAGCTCTGCGCATAAGCACCGACAGACTCCTGACGCTCTCTGGAGTAAAACACAGTCCCTCTCCAGCAACTCTACGCAGGACAACATCGATCTCTTCATCTGTCCAAGGGAACTCTTCTAATTCTGGTAACCTCGGACATTTGGAGAAGATGTCTTCTGGGTCTTCAGGAAGAACCGTGTTTACTGTGTCCCAGCTGTTGTTTCTGCTGTTCATGGAGTCCGTATAGCTCCACCAGTTTCCTCGCTGTGGAGAGCTGATGAGCGCCTGCGAGTTGGACTTGGAAGAGGACAAGCTGAGGGATCTGTAAGAATCACCGGCTCCATATCCAGAGTCCAGAGTCAAATCCTCTAAAGTCTTCATAGTGTTGCTCAAGGCTGCCATATCTGTTTTACCTTTGTAAGTGGAGTGATATTCCACGTTTTCCAATATATAGGACTTAACAGGAGGTGCACTCCTTTTCTGGTTAGTAAACACGCAGCGCAAAAACAAACTCCTTGACTTAAGTTAACGCACGTCCATCGTTAATCACAGCTCTTGGCTTAAAGATCTGCACCCAGGGTCAATCCTGTGCCGTATGACCCACGCTGGTCAGAGAAACTTTTGACAGCTAAAAGTTTCGTCCAATCAGCGCACAGCGTTCTCTCAGCCAATCAGACACAAGCAGCGTGCGCGCAGTACTTGCAGTTCAGTGCAAAGTGAGGACATATAATGGTTCTTCTGATTAGGACAAAGAGTTCGGTCATGCCGCAAATTTTGAATTTTAGTCTTTGAACGTTTTTTTTTTTTAATTCTGTCTAAACACAGTCTGTCACTAATCCACACCACTTTCTATACAACTAAACTTTAATAATAATTATTAAAAATATATATACAATGCCATAACTTGTGCGGACCATATCGTTATGAATGACTCATTAATATTGGGTTAATAGGCAATACAAAGCAGTATACTAATACTAAAGAGGCAAAATATTCTTGCATCTGTTAGATGCACGTGTATGCCCTCGTGTGGTGGTTAGTAGAAGGATTAATATCTGAACAAGACTCATTTTAATGAACTTTATTTATTCTTCAAAATAAGAAATTTTAACAGGGAAAAAGTACATACCTACATCCTCTACAAACAATTTCACAGAAATTATCCCTTCATCATAACTCATCTGTATTACTGTATAAGTCTAACACTCTTTATATTTTGGCACCATTATAAGTACTTTGAATAAACCTCCGCTATTTTAAACTACTCAGTACGTTTGAAATAAAGAGACAAACTGCAGAATATTAGACAACTGCCTCTTGTCACATCTCTTTTAAATTTTAAGATTGGCAAAGAAGCATTTTAAAATGTCTCTGTGCATATGCCTTCAATTATCCACTGTTAGCGTTCTCCTGGTGTCTTCATAGATTCGTATTTTACCCATCAAGTTGAATGAACTTGGCAAAAGCCCTTAAGAGAATCTTGTTCATCAAACTCCAGGGCTCACATCAAACACAGTGTGGCAGGCCCATGTTCCCCTGAGTGTTGTCTGGGGCAGAAATGGCCACCACACACACTAAGCCAGCCAGAAACAACAGCAGGGTCCTCTCTGCCCTTCCATTATCCTTGAGATGGTCTTTTAATAGGAATGTTCCACATACCCCGTTTGGAGTGGAAATAGTGATAGAAGTTTCTCAGTCGCAGTCTTTCTACCTCTAGTCCGTTCTGCAGAACCCTGAGAGAAGATGTGATGGAGGAACACAGTAGTTACACCAACACTGGAACTAAGTCTTGACTGGTTTGATATTAATTTCACATTCTCAGGATCAGAGTTAAGCAACACCTGTCTGTCACAGGAAAGATAACAGTCTAAGAAACTGTTTGACCAAAATGACTAGACAGTAGTCATACTAGTTTTGCTTCAAAGGGCAATAGTTCTGCAATGTATTCAAAAAACAGCTCAAACATGCAGTTTCCATGTAAAAAAAAAAAAAGATTTAAAAAATCTATTAATCAGTGTTAACAAAGATTTAAAAATACCGTAACAAATGTTTTAACTCCTTGTTAATGTTTATTAATGTTTTAGCTAAAGTTAAGTAATGTGACTGTACAATGCTACCAAAACAAACTGGCATTCCCAATAGACCGAATGCAATTACCTGTCCAGCAGCTCCCAATCTTCTCCTCCCCAGCGGTCTTTAAACTCCTCCGTGTTCATCCCACCAATTTTATCAAAATCAGATTTATAAATTCCAAACAAGCCAAAGCCATTCACTTCCCAAAAGCCTGTGTGAAAATCAGATATCGGATAAATGTACACCAACAGGGGAGATCTCTCAGTCTCTTAAAACTCTATTCTAAACACATTTAGCAAAAAAACAGTGTTTCATGAATTTCATACCAATGTGCATAACCTAGATGCATATATTGTATAAAACAATTTTATTTGTCAATTCATGTAGTCTAAGTGAGGGAAATTGCTTCCAAAATGCCAGAGGAGGCTGATAGCCTGATGCATACAGTATACTGACCAATCTGAATAAATATGCAAATTTGTTTTTGGCTAAAATGTGTTTGACAAAGGCAAATATGAAAATAAATTAAACTGTCCTCTCTCTGTGTAAATAACCAATTACATTCAGATGTAACCTTTTTAACAATCAGCTTTTAATATCACATTTCAGTCCAGCCTGTGGTAAAATACAACTGGTCAATAAAAAATGTGAAGATTTTCATATTTATTTCAATACAAGTGAATGAATGTGCTCTAGCAGTTGCTCTACACATCAATTTAAACAACTTTTCAATTTACTATGAACTTTTTGTATTAAAATTTATACTGTTCTTCACCACAGTGCATTAGGTGAAAAAAGGTAATGAGTAAACTGCTAGACATTATGTCTAAAAGAGAGAAATATGACTCTTGTTTAAAACAAACAGGATATGCAAGAAATAGAATCAGACACATTATGCACAACTGGTGTTTAAACATATGCGTTTGTATGTATTTAGCAGCTGTCTCTTAATGTGTCTGTGTATATGTTTTACCATCAGGCTCCAGAGGTGAGCTCCCACAGTCCAGCCTCATGACGATGGGTGCGAAGGCCAGTCTGCCTTCCACACAGTGCTTCCTAATGGTCTCCAGGATATTGTGAGGGAAGTGGATGTGCAGATCACACAGGAACACTATGCTGTGACTGTCCTGGAAATTACATGTAACACAGTCACCAGTGTTGCTTTGTGCAACCAACTTTTTTTCAGTCAGATGTTTACATCA
>JAHKKF010516476.1:0-12052 GCA_019740295.1 Labeo calbasu | reverse complement strand
GGGCCCATTCAGGTTCTATATGAGATTTATATGGGCTAATTCATAGGACCCAGATGGAACACACGGGCAAACCTATCTTGGCCCCATATTGGCCCCACCTTGGATTGTTGCCTGGGTTATAAAGTGGGACCAATATGGGTCTTATGTACAGCCCATATGGGGCCCACACGGGCCCCATGATAGAATTTTGGCTGGGTGTAAGATACCGAAAACACACATGAAAACATGCCACGCGGTAGATGCGCTTTTGTGGGACAGAGTGGCTCTCTCGCACTCAATGACATGACGGTCAACTAGTTGTCCAGTCCTGTTTCGTTCACACAGCGCATGTGTTCTGAGAATGCGGTTGAAAATTTACGGGTGTGAGTTCGGTTATAGAATGCGGTTGCCACACCCGTAAATAGGAAGTGTGTGTGAACATAACTGTATTAAAGGAGAAGTCCAGTTCCAAAACAAAGATTCACATATAATGTACTCACCCCATTGTCATCTAAGATGTTCATGTTCTTCAGTCGTAAAGAAATTATGTTTTTTGAGGAAAACATTTCAGCATTTTTCTCCATATAATGGACTGATATGGTGCCCCCATTTTAAACCTCCAAATGCAGTTTAAATGCGGCTTCAAACGATCCCAAATGTGGTTGTAAACGATCCCAGTCGAGGAAGAAGGGTCTTATCTAGCGAAACGATTGGTTATTTTTATTTAAAAAAATAAAATTTAAATACTTTTAAATCTCAAATGCTCGTCTTGCCTTGCTCTCCCTGAACTCTGTGTATTCTGCCTCAAGACAGTTAGGGTATGTTGAAAAACTCCAATCGCATTTTCTCCCTCAACTTCAAAAATCATTCAAAATCATCGTACATCACTGCAGAAGTACCGACCCAGTCTTTGCAATGTGAACATGCAGAGAAGATCAAACATCCTTAACAACAAAGGTAAAACAGTGATATAGGACGATTTTGAAGTTGAGGGAGAACATGAGATGGGAGTTTTTCAGCATACCCTAACTATCATGAACTGGAACAAAAATAGTCCAGGCAGACTAAGACAAGACGAGCATTTGACATTAAAAAGTATATAAATTGTATTAATGTTATGTAAATAACCGATCGTTACGCTAGATAAGAACTGCAGTTTGGAAGTGGACTTCTCCTTTAAGTACTCAAAAACAGCACTGGCAATCAAATTTTGTTGCTGTGTGAACGTGGCCTAAAATGCTGATTTGTTGTTCGATAAACATTTCTAATTATCAATGTTGAAAACAGTTGTGCTGCTTAATATTTTTGTGGACGCTGTGATGCTGTAAACCTCAAAGGAACAGCAGCAATTTGAAATGGAAACCTTTTATAACATTATAAATGTCTTTACTCTAACTTTTGATATATTTAATATGTCCAATTACTGTTAATTACTGTCATGTCGTGTTTTTTGAGGTGTAAGTTCAGTAGTATCCTGGCTAGCTATCACCTCCATTTTAGCATCTCTGTGTGTGTTTTGTTTGCAGTTATTAGCAGCTTTCTCTTGGCAGTTAAAGTCTAACTACGGTCATATATTCTCAGTTTCTCATACAGCTATTTGTGTACTGTACTGTTAGTCATTTTGGAAGAAAGAGCAAAAGAGTGAAAAAGTCACAGCAGGTATTTTGAAAAAGCAATTTATTTATGTGCAGGTGTATATTTTCTGTAGACTGTATGGATATGAACCTGTTTTTACAGTTTCTATTCAAAATAAACTGTAGACACAGTTTCCTGGTAACCTCGGCGACAGAAATAAGCACACTGACATATGTTTTCCTTTTTTTTTTTTTAAATATATATTTCCATAGCAACCAGATACCAAGAACATCTTGCCTTAATACCACAGCACATAATAATAGTTTTCATAGCTGTCAGTTGCACGTTATCATCTCACCATCTTGGAAAGCTGAATCTGTCAAAACCGTTGGCTTCTGTGGCATTAACAGCATGCATTTGAATGGATTGATAGGGAAAAGACTGCATGTGTAAAAAAACACACGCGGGTTTAACATCAATAAGTTCTCTATAAAATAACTTGTGAATACAGTAACAAGTTCATTTGTTGTGTAAATGATTTTCATTTTATATGTACCTGCAGTGATATTTGTGTGGCCTAAACCTGCAGCACTAAACAAGCAAATGATATATATAAAGAACCCTCGACTAATATTGGCACCCTTGGTATATATGAGCAAAGATGGCTATGAAAATAAATCTACATTTGAAAAAAAATCACAAAATGCTAACCTTTCATTGAAGTAAAACAATTATTGGCACCCTTAGAAATTCTAAGTAAAATATCTAAAAATATATAAAGTATATTCCCATTCATATTTGCATTTAACACACTAGAATGACTAGGAGTATGATATTGTCCAGCCATGACTTCCTGTTTCACAGGATTTTAAATATGAGGAGCACAAAAGCCAAATTCCCCTAATCATCCATCACAAGGAATAAAACCAAAGAATACAGTTTTGATGTACAGAACAAGACTGTTGAGCTTCATAAAATAGAAAGTGGCTGTAAGAAAAGATGCACGCTGAGGAGTTTAAGCGTCCAGAGACTCTCCAAGGATCACAGCAGGAGAATTGCAGAGATTAGTTGAGTCTTGGGGTCAAAAGACTAAAAAAAAATTCAAACAGCCCCTACATCACCACATGCTGTTCAGGCATTCATTTTAAGAAAAATCCTCCTTGCTCATTCAAAAACAAACTTCAGCATATTCAGTTGTCAGACACAACTTAAATTTCAAATGGGAATGACTTTTGTGGTCAGATGAAACAAAAAAAGAGCTTTCTGGCAGCAAACACTTAAGGTGGGTTTGGTACAAAAAGTACCCCATGTCCATGGTTAAATATACTGCTGGATCTTTAATGTTGTGGGCTTATTTCCTGAGGTCCTGGACATCTTGTTCAGATACATGGCATCATGGATTCTAGCAAATACCAACAGATAAAAACCTGACTGCATCTGTTAGAAGTTCTATAATGAGCTGTGGTTGGATCTTCCATCAGGACAATGATCCAAATCAAACATCAAAATCAACACAAAAATGTGTCACTGAGCTTAAAATGAAGTTTCTGCCATGGCCGTCCCAGTTGCCTAACCTGAACCCTTTAGAAAATGCGTGAGGTGAACTGAAGAGAAGAAGCACCAGCATGGAGCTTGGAAACTTAAGGATCTGAAGAGTTTCTTTATGAAGGAATGGTCTCTGATCTCTTGTCAGGTGTTCTTCAATCTCTTCAGGCATTAAAGGAGAAAACTCAGAGCTGTTATCTTGAATAAAGGACGTTGCAATAATTGGGTGCCGATAATTGCTGTCAACATGAACTGCAGAAAAACATTTATTTCATAATGAGATTTTCCCCCTGCTTTCCATTGTTTTACTTCAGTGATAGGTTAGAATTTTGTGAATTTTCTGAATGAAAGATTAAAAGGATAAACAATGCAGATTTATTTTCAAAGCCACCTCTGCTCATATTTACCAAGAGTGCCAATATTAGTGTAGGGCGCTGTATATATATATATATATATATATATATATATATATACATAATATATGTGTGTGTGTGTATTTTGTAGTCTTATGTATGAGTATGACTGTTGCCTGAAAAGTTTCAGAGCAGAATTTAAGAGCACAGTGTTCTTTATAATGGTGACTTCATGTCTGATTTTGCCCTTTTTTGGGCTTGATCTAGCTCTACAGGTTGATATTAAGCATATTTCTGTTTTTGCATTTCGAGTAGTATAACACACAGCATTCTTTCTAGCTTATCTGATACCACAGACAGATTCCAGCCCGTGATAATAATAAACATTAAAAAGCAGGCAGACAAATTGGCAATCTCAAGTACAATCTTGTATGTCAAGTGTAACAGGATAATTTTATATCAGTAATATCACAGTATGAAATAATATTAGCAACAGATGAAGCAAAACCCTATCAGATATCAAGTGCTTTTCTCATATGTACGCATATCAGTTCAGTAAGTGTATGAAATCGGATCCCCCTGAATAGTTTTATTTGCTCATTTAGGAACCTCAGTCGCTTTATGTTCTCATACTCTCGTCCATTTATCTGTTCATTATGTCAGTGGCGCAGATGCAGCGCTCACACCAGCCTTGTTCTTTGTGCTGAGGTTGATGGTGAGGTCATGCATCTAACTTAAGCTTTATTTATAGTTTCTCTGCACCAGTGCTGTCTATTGATTCTTACACAAGCAAGGGACAATTGAACGCATAGATGGATGAATTGCTTTGTGTAGATGTGTAAAGTGTAACATGATATCGATCAATTACATGTTTTCCATGTCTTTAACAATGTTTAATAATGGCTTTCCATTAAGACTACTTATCGAAGCTCATCTGAATGGCTGTTTATTAATGGGGAACAATTACTCAAATAAACTGAGCTTCAGTTCATATGTTATTTCCACTTGCCTTTTGTTTAGGATACATAAGCAGAGGCCACCATAATACATCTTTTTACAAATACACTCACATGCACCCACAGTCAGTCGATTCTTATATAATCTCCACCCCTGCAAAACTTAGGTGATATGAATAGCAAAGTTGCCATGGAAACAGTACACACATCTTTTAATTTTCGATCAGTGATCTAAAGAATTCAGAGTAAAACAGGAAATCTATAATTAGCTTGCTAAAGAGAAGGCGAGAATGAGCAGCACACAGTGTTCGATATGATAAACATCTTACATTTGTTTGTACATTTATGAAAAGCAAAGCGAATGACTTTTTACATCACACCGTTTTCCAATTCTTTCCTTTGTGTGTCTATATTTGGTGTGTACAGACAGTAACTTCCTGCTGGGAAATGCTCAGGGGAGTCGCGGGTACCCCATCGTGTACTGTTCGGATGGGTTCTGCGAGCTCACCGGGTTTGCACGTACAGAGGTAATGAAGAAGACATGCACATGTCAGTTCCTGCACGGACAGGAAACAAGCGAGAGAGTCACTCAGCAGGTGGAGAAAACCCTGGAAGGACAGAGAGAGTTCCAGACGGAGGTCCGCTATTACAGAAAGAACGGTAAAGGCCATTCGTTGTGTAATTATTTTTTAGCGGAACTTCATCAAATGAGAAATAGTTTGGAATGATTATGTTTTTAAAAAAGAGGTCTCTTATGCTGACCGTACAGTAAAAACAGTAATAATACCATTTACAGTGCCTTGCGAAAGTATTCATACTCTTTCTTTTTTTTTCACGTTTTATGTTGCAACCTTATGTTAAACTGCTTTAAATTACTTTTTTTGAAATTTAGCTTAGGAGCACTCATATTGCTTGTCGATGTTACTGCGCTTCAAGTGGAGTTTAACTGTGGCAAATTCATTTGAATGAGTATGATTTGGAAAGGCACACACCTCTCAGAAAAGGTCTTATGGAAAATGCATATTGGATCAAAAATAAAGCCCTGAGGTCAAAATAACTGCCTGTACAGCTCAGAAACAGGCTTGCGTCAAGGCACAGATTTGGGGAAGAGGTCAGAAAAAAATTCTGCTGCATTGACGGATTCACAGAAGTATGTAGCCTCTGTTATTCATAATGGAAGACGCTTGGAACAGCTAGTACTAGTAGGCCAAACTGAGCAATTGATGGAAGCTGGTGACCAAGAAGCTGATGGTCACTCTAGTTGAGCTCCATAACCATATGTAAAGATAGGAGAAACCTACAGCAAGACAAACATCACTGCAACACTCCACCAATCCGGTCTTAATGGCTGTGTGGCCAAACTCAATCCTCTCCTCAGTGAAGACATAAGAAAACCCACTTTGCAATTTCAAGACTGTGAGAAACAAGACTCTCTGGTCTGATGCACCTCAATTCCAAGCACTAACAGTAGCAGTAGCAGTAGCATCCCATCAGTAAAGTGTGCTGGTAGCAGCCTCATGCTGTGGGGCTTTTTTATCAGCGGCAGGGACTGAGCTTGAGAGGTGAAGATGTGAGGCTAAGAATGGCAGATAATCACCAAATGCAGATGTGCAACACTTGTCGCA
This sequence comes from Labeo calbasu, assembly GCA_019740295.1. NCBI lineage: Eukaryota > Metazoa > Chordata > Actinopteri > Cypriniformes > Cyprinidae > Labeo > Labeo calbasu. The sequence goes on along the minus strand of JAHKKF010516476.1, from coordinate 6,019 downwards.
TCATACTCAAAAAGACTTGAGTATTGAGTTACGGGTATGAATACTTATGCAATGTACTTATTTCATTTTTTTAAAATAAATTTGCAAAGTTGTTACCAATTTGTTTTTTGCTTTGTCATTATGGTGTGTATAGTGTAAATTGAAAAATTTAAAGCATAACATAAGGCTGCAACAACAAAACGTAAAAAAAAAATATTTTTTTTTGAATACTTTCGCAAGACACTGTAATAATAACTGTTTTCTGTTTGAAATCAATGAAATAAATTTGAAATGTAAAACTGAATGTTCAGCAGCAATTACTCCAGTCTTCAGTGTCACATGATTGTTCAGAAATCATTCTAGTATGCTCATTCACTGCTCAATAATAATAAGAAATGTTTTTGAGCACCAAATCAGCTTATTACAATGATTTTTGAAGGATCATGCAATACTGAAGAAGAAATAAATTACATTAATTACTAATAACTGTTCCTTTAAACTGTAATAATATTTTACAATATTACTGTTTTTACTGTATTTTTGATTAAATAAATGCAGCCTTGGTGAGCAAAAGAGACTTCTTTCAAACACATTTAAAAAATGTATTACTTTAAGCTCATATCTCCAAATTCGTATCTGGAGTTCTCATAGTTTGCATTCTGTGACTCCAGGTACTGCATTCTGGTGTCTGCTGGACATTGTTCCTATTAAAAATGAGAAAGGAGAAGTGGTTCTTTTTCTTTTATCCTTCAAAAACATCACTGACTCATATGGCAAATCACATCCTGGCTCCACCACAGAAGGTAACTGATTGGCAGTAAGCCAGTTTGATCTGAATTATAGTTGTTCTTTTGTAGTTTCAGCATCTGTAATTTTGACACTTGGCGTGTGTTTTTCTGTTGTGTTAGAGGATGGTACTCACAACAGAAAGTCGGGTCGAACTCATCTGAGTCAAGCTCGTGAGCGTGGCCGCAGCGTCCTGTACCACCTGACATGTCAGTTCACCAATAGGAGCAAAAGGAAACTGCCAAATGTAAGTAGATATGAAACCCGCAATCATCCGCACTCACCTCTGTGGAGGTTTTAGTGTAGTAAATCAGAATCAATATTGTGATATATTGACTGATATGTTGCACTTACAAGTAATCTGGTATCCAGGTTAATGAAAAATTAGTGGGTGCACCTGTCAAACATGTTTTCTAAAAACCAGATAATATGTATTAAAAAATGTTTGATTTTTCTTTTCCCTATCAATAGTTTTAAGCATAAACCTTCCAAAATTTTGTTTAATATATGATTACAAACGTATTCTTATGCTTCAAACAAAAAACAATAAATAAATAAAAAATAAATAAATAAACTTAAATACTTTAAGAAATATATATTCTGTGAAATTCTTTATCATACACAATTTCTTATGCAAATTCATCTTATTTTAAGTAATTTTTTTTCCCCTGGAAAATGGATGAGAATAATAATAAAGAAAATGTTTTTTTTCAGTCCAGCATATGAAGTTGAGATTCTTGTTCTCTGCCATTATGTTCTGTAATGACTGACCTTACAAACTGTTGACACTTTTAAAGAGTAAACGTCCCCGTGCTTCCAGCTAACAAGATGAAACAGAAGTCTACTGTAGCTGTTAAAATGAAAAGGTCAGCCTCATTTAATGTCTGGAATTGTGTTGATATCTAGCAGAATATTCAATATTTACGTCCACCTGATGATACTTACTTTCATAAATAAGAATTTCAAACAACCGCCCTTTTGTACAGGACAATCAGTCCTAGGAAAGAACACGCCGTTCCCCAAATCCTTACAACTCACCGAACACCCACCTCTAAATGCCTTTTAATAAATTATATGTAAACAACTGGTTTTGGATGTAAAAAAATATCTATTGAATGTTCAGTGATGGAGACATGACTCACAGCTGCATGAAGCTTCAAAAATTCAAACATATCCATGAAAGAATAAGAAGCTAGAGTTAGACCTTAGTCAAAGTGAAAACAATTCAAAACATGTCTCAAAAAATAGTTCTTCCCAGGAGGTTAGAAAAGTTTGGACTGTAAATACATGTTAGCTAGGGCTTAATATGGTACAAAATATTGAACATACTATACTTGTGGCTTAAAGGGATAGTTCCCCCCAAAATGAAAATTCTGTCATTAATTACTCACCCTCATTTGGTTAAAAACCTGTAAGACCCTAATTCATCTTCAGAACACAAATTAAGATATTTTTGATGAAATCCGAGAGCTTTCTGACCCTGTATAGACAGCGACACAACTGACACGTTCAAGACCCAGAAAGGTAGTAAGGACATCATTAAAATAGACCATGTGACATCAGTGGTTCAGCCATAATGTTATAAAGCTACGAGAATACTTTTTGTGCGCAAAGAAAACAAAAATAACGACTTTATTCAACAATTTTTTCTTTTCTGTCATTCTTGAACTGCGTTAACAGCACAACACACATGCATTGTGTTACTCTCATGAACATGCATCGAAGACTGACAAGGAAGAGAAGTAATTGTTGAATAAAGTTGTTATTTTTGTTAACTTTGCACACAAAAAGTATTTTTGTAGCTTCATAACTTAACATGGACTATTTTAATGATGTACTTAACACCTTTCTGGGTCTTGAATGTGCCAGTCTTGTTGCTGTCTATACAGGGTCAGAAAGCTCTCGGATTTCATCAAAAATATCTTAATTTGTGTTAAAGATGAACAAAGATCTTACAGATTTGGAATGACAGGTGGGGTGAGAAATTAATGACAGAATTTTCATTTTTGGGGGAACTATCCCTTTAAAGCAGGGGTGTCAAACTCAGTTCCTGGAGGGGCGCAGCCCTGCAGAGTTTTGTTCCAACCTTGCTCCAACACACATACTATGCAGTTTTCAATTAAGCCCAAAGGACTTGATTAGTTGGATCAGGTGTGTTTAATTTGGGTTGCATCTAAACTCTGCAGGGCTGCAGCCCTCCAGGACTGGAGTTTGACACCCCTGCTTTAAAGTCTCATGCGTCTCAAATGACAAAAGTTATAAACAGAAATATCTGAAATCAGAATCTATTGGGAAAATGTTGATTAATGGTAAAATATCAATTATCTGATCTTCATTTGAACAATCAGTTGTTAAAATTATAAATCGCTCTTGTACTCCATGCCTATTTTAATGGCTGTGTGAATGTATTTGTACTGTATTTGTCCTTGTTCTGCTCTCTCAACTTCACAGTAATAAGTCATAAGGTGATTTCTTATAGAATCAAGAGCTTGTAAATCAGAATCAGGGAATTGAGGAGATTCTCTTGTGGAGAGGTACAATTAGCATTAAGAGCTGCCCTGGCATTTCACAGCAAATGTTAAATGCTCCTGCTGTGTGTCATTATGAGCAGTACCTACACTTTTTCTGAACGTCTTAAGCTTTTCAAATATTCTTTCTGAATGCTGCAGGTGTTGAGAATCAATGAACCACTTATTTCTGACAGATTCAGGAAGCAGTATCAAAAGTTAGATACTGTAAACCTTTTGATTTGTTGCAAATGCCTTTCTAGTATCTCCAGGGCAAATGATTTAATCCACATTTAGATTTTTTTGCACTCACAAACACGAAACATCAAGCGCAGAGTTCTATGAACTAGCAACTAGGGTGTTTGATATCACCATGTTTTTTGAAAAAGCAATTACTTTTTTATGAGAAATACGCAGCATTTCCGTCAAGATGAGAGTCTGTGAGATTTGTTTTGGAGACTTCCTTCTGTGAATATCTTAATTTTTAATTTTGAAATAACTTAAAGTTAACTTTATCTAGTTCAGATGGTTTTGCCTCTTAAAAACTTTAAAAAACTTTTAAAACTTTAGCCGAAGGTCAATCTGTGGTAGCAAGGTAGACCACTTCTGTTTGTCATAACCAAGTGTTTTAAAAGGTTACTGGTTCATGCTTAATGTAACGAGAAACAATTTCTATTAGACTACTATTCTTTTTCTTTTTAATGAGGTGACAGCACATGCACATTGCACATTTGAGCATGCTGGGTCACCAGTTAATTTAAAAACTCCAATAACACGGGCACAGCGTGGCCCACATTCACACAAAAGACGTCGTGAAGACTATTTGGATCAGCCGTGATTAAAGTCAGGGTACAACAGGCTAAAAGGCTGAATTACTCAGAAGAAATTGAATGCGGCTTTTATGATTTGTAACAACACTCAAATCACCAACTGCTGAGGAATAATTTGCTTGCGCATAAAAAAAGAAATGCTTCCACTTATGAGGCTCTTAGTAAAAATGACATCTAAGATTATATCCTAGTTTCAAACTGCTTATTTTTCCTGTAGTGTGTAATGTTTGTCAGTGTAGAAACAGAAATAAAAAGACGTTTCTTTTCTGTTTTTCACAGAATGTTTTTTCACAACCAACTCTCCCGGAATACAAGGTCGCGTCGGTGCAGAAATCCCGCTTCATTTTGCTTCACTACAGTGTGTGCAAAGCACTGTGGGACTGGTTGATCCTCCTCGCGACGTTTTACGTAGCAGTCACCGTCCCATACAACGTCTGCTTCTCCGCTCCTGATGACAGCGAACCTGACAACCCGGACTGCGACTCCACCTCCAGAACCACCATTGTCAGCGACATAGCTGTGGAGATGCTCTTCATCCTCGGTGTGTGGTGTGATTGTGTGGAAAACTGTGTCCTACATCTCCTTTTGGGGGTTCATTTCCACCTCTGTTCCATTTTTAAAGTGTTAACTTTCGACATCTGCAGAGCTCAGAGCTACTTTCACCTTAAACATGTTAACGAAGTGACAATCGCACCTTCGTTCCCAACCGAGACCATCTTTTCTAATCCACACACGCAGTATAATCTGCAGCATAAAACAAAGCATAAAACTACTAATAATAATACGGAAGCCCCACTGTGACCTGAAGCCAGTGGTAATTTAATAAACCTCACGTACACGGATGTGGTAAAATAATTGGTTGATGGGACTAAATGTACCATGGAATAGAGATCTGCACAGAACAGGATTCATGAATATTTATTCAGTCCAGCATGTACGAGGCTTCATCATTCTAATTAGCATGTTTTTTAATATTTATGCATTCACAGTCAATATTTGTGTTCGATTGAAAGGGCGCTGTTTATGAACTCACGAGGGCTCTGGTGAGATATATTATTCGATTTTTGAATGCTGTAAACAAATTATATTTCTAAATTCGCTTGCTTTTGTGTGAATTGTTTCCCTAGATATCATCCTGAATTTTCGAACCACCTACGTTGGGCCTGCGGGTCAAGTGGTTTATGATGCACGCTCAATCTGTTTGCACTACTGTACTACATGGTTCGTCCTGGACCTCATCGCTGCTCTGCCCTTTGACCTGCTGTATTTATTCAACATCTCAGTGGTGAGAATACATATTAAACCTTAAAATACTATAAAATATGATTGTTCTATGCTATGTTATGTCATTTTGTGACTCACTAATATTAGTGTATATTACAGCAGTGGTTTCATGCAGGGTAAAGCAAAGTTGTACATACAGATAAATAAAAATTTAAACCTGATTTCCCTTCTTGATTTTTCAATACTTATTGTCATTTTCATAGTGTAAGGCTGCACTAAATTTTTATTTTATTTTATAGACGTCCCTTGTGCACTTGTTGAAGACTGTTCGTTTGCTGCGTCTCCTGCGCTTGCTGCAGAAGTTGGATGGTTATTCTCAGTACAGTGCTGTGGTGCTGACACTACTAATGTCAGTATTTGCCCTGCTGGCACACTGGTTGGCCTGTGTTTGGTACGTCATTGGACGCAAAGAGCTTGCCAGCAATGACCCCCTGACCTGGGACATCGGTGAGGGGCTGTGTGGTTTCTCTATGTATTAAGATGCCAGTTAAATATAATACCATTCAAATGTTCAGAGGTCAAAAAGCATTTTTATCCTATTGAAAGAAGAGTCTTATGTTCTCTAATGCTGCTTTTATTTGATCAAAAATATAATAAAACTGTAATACACTCTTAAAAATAAAGGTGCTTCAC
>JAHKKF010516474.1:4275-26038 GCA_019740295.1 Labeo calbasu | reverse complement strand
AAAAAAAACATGCATATTAGACTTTTCATAAGGGATATAACATTCTACTAACATGTTTCTGTGTATCATAGGTCGGCCTGTGGAAAAGCCACTCGAAACATAAACCAGAGGGTGGCTGTTTCATCGCCCACCAAAGGAGAACCGCCCAGAAACCCAACATTTCTGGAAACCTGAAGGACATCCAAAGTTTCCTGAGAGAAGTGGAGTACATCCGGAGTTCCCGGGATGGGCAGATCGAGGAGGCCATGCTCTTCAACCAGAAGCTGGAGCATGAGCTGCGAGTATCACGTGAGACCATGCTGTTGCTGGAGGAATGTAACAGGACTCTAAAGAAGGAGCAGGTTGAGATGAGGAAAAGAGTGGAGGAAGCCAGACAAGCTGTGCTCAGTGGCCTCAAGAAAGTGAAGGAACTGGAAACCAAAGCCAGTCATGTGCCTGTTCTGCAGAGGCACATCGAGCAGCTAGAGATGGAGCTTCTGTTCTACAGGTTAGTGTGACACTTACTGTACGTGAAGTGTCAGAAGCAACAAAACAAGTGAAATACGTAACACTTTATTTACTGAAATGCTGTTTATGCAGTGCTCGTTCAGTAGGCCTAACTAGAGATCATGTATTCCCACAGATGATTTTCATGGTGAGGTAATCTGTTTTTACACTGGGATAGCTTGCTTCAGCAATCATGAAACATAAAGAAGAAATTACCCTCAGTTACCACAGTTTGGCATCTGTATCTGGGGATTTCACTGATGTAAATGTAAAAGACTCTGTCAAAACATGACATTTTGGCAATTATCCTAAAAAGTGAGGATGCTGACCTTAGCTACAACAAAGGTATTACACAAATATAACTCTGTTATAAAACACGACAGTTTGATTTTGTTGGAATCTGGATTTTAACGAGACTACAGCACATCTCTGCTAGAGGTTAATGCATTATTGTCATCTAAACCAGATTGAAAGCAGTAAACAGTCTGATTATTACATAATGTAGATTCAATATTGACTCAGAGTGAACTGAGATTTCACTGGGTTAAAATGGCTCCCGCCAAAACTTGCTGGCTCCGACTGTGCAAAAGTGTGCCAACATACATGCTATTTAGGTTGGCTTGATGTGGTTCAGCTTCTCGAGTGCAGACCTTGTTTTGTTTGGGTTCGTTTAGTTGTCAACGTGTGTGGCAAATGGGCTCCCATTTTGGTTAGCTGAAATTATGCACAGCTACTGCTGGAAGCCACTCATTTCGTAGTTTGGGTTTTATACTTGGGCTGTCATTGAACTTTCCTAGTGTGCAACCATTTAATTTACATTTAGAAACAGGTTTAACGTCATCAGTGTTTACATATTTCTTGGATGCTAATTTTGGAACGGCATTCCTGGCAATCCTGATGAAAGTGGATTTACTGCAAGTCTGGGGGTAAAAGTGTTTTCTCATTTGCAGAGATATATTTCGTTTCTGCATATAGAATGAAAGAGGTGGTCATCACATCTAATATGGGTTTTACTGACAGAAACATCACTTTTATACCTTCAAGTTGCACTAATCTAAGTGAAGTCTGTGGTGAACTTTACCAGAAAGCCTTTCTATGGCCTCTCCATTGATGCTCTTAAGCCAAATAATTCATTCCGGATCACAATGGAGCTGACACATTTGGGGAGAGTTCCATTCAGCCCGGCAAGGCCTGACCTAAACAGATTGAAAGTTCCCATCTATCTTCAAACAGTTTCCCCGTTCTAGAGAATAATGGATGAACACTCCCAGTCTATATCCTAGCAACAACTTCTACCACCCTCAACAAGTTTAGAGGTCTCGGCATGCTGCTTAAAACTGTTTAAAAGCAAGTTCCTGTTTGTTTTTACATTAAACTACCATACCAAATATTTGCGATGCTGCCGAAGAGTATGTTACGCAGAAATGCTGCAATCTTTGCAGACTTTATTAGTTTGGGTGTAAATAATTCCTTGGGCTGTGCAGCTGTTTTAATATTCAGCCATAACCAGTAACAGACCTCACATCTCAATGCAATATTTACTCTGTCTTCACACTTGCAGAGAATATGGTAGAAAATTACATGCAGTTATTGAAGTCATTTCGCCAGACATAGTATCTTTTGATGTACTGCAATGTGCCAGATGACATTTTGAAACTAAATAAAAGCTATTAAGACTCTCACACTCAAATAATGCACTAAAATGCTAGATTTTGGGTAATTTTTGTGATTTTTCAGATACACATATTAAACAATAATATTTTTAAGACTTAGGGGTCAGTAAGTTAAAAAAAAAAAAATTTTTATTCGGCAAGGCTGCACAAAATTGATCAAATGAATGCTGATTTTTTTCAGAATCCTGAAAAAATGTCTCACTGTTTCTACAAAAATATGCAGCACAACTGTTTTCAGCTTAGATAATAATAGTAAGAAATAGCATAAGATTTTTTAATGTGGTTTTTTTTTAAAGAAGTCTCTTCTGCTCACCATCCCTGCATTTATTTGATCCAAAGTAACTCGAAATAACTGTTTTCTATTTGAATATATTTTAAAATGTAATTTATTCTTGTGATTTCAAAGGCAAATTTTTTAGCATCATTACTCAATTAATGATTTAAAAATTATAATAATAATAAGAATTATTATTATTATTATTATTATTATGTTGAAAACAGCTGAGTAGAATTTTTTTCAGGGTTTTTTTTGATGAATAGAAACTTCAGAAGAACAGCATTTATCTGAAATAAAAATCTTTTTAACATTATAAATGTTAATTATCATAATTTTTTATCAATTTAAAGCATCCTTGCTAAATAAAAGTATTAATTTCTGATTTTCTTTCCCCCAAAATAAAATTAAATTAAATTAAAATAATAATAATAATGCTGACTCCAAGCGTTTGATTGCTATAGTGTACAACATTACAAAAGTTTTTTTATTTAGGATAAATGCTGATCTTTGGATCTTTCTATTCATCAAAAAATCCTGAAAAAAATTACTCAACTGTTTTAAATATTGAAAATAATAATAATAATAATAATAATAATGTTTATTTATTGGAATGATTTCTGAAGGATCATGTGACACTGAAGACTGTAGTAATTTAGCTTTGATAGGAATAAATTACATTTTAAAATACTGTATATTCAAATAGAAAACGGTAAAAAAAGGTAAAATTATTTGACAATATTACTGCTTTTGCTTATTTGGGATGAATCAAATGCAAGGCTTGGTGAGCAGAAGAGAATTCTTTCAAAAACTTTTGACTGGTAGTGTTTTTTCTAATAGATAGTTGTATTTATTTATTTTTACTTCTTATTATTATTATTTTACCAGGTTTTAATAGGATTTTAAACACCATTCCGGTAACAGCAAATGTTATAATGCCAGTTAGTCACTGTGTGTTTTCACCTGGTACCAAATTGATGTTCCCAAAACCTAGCAATATCTGGAACTGATTGTTTTTAAAAAGTTGAAAGTGAAAGTAATTGTAGCAGTCATGAGGGTTGTATTTCAGCTGCTCCTTTTTGAGGGGGGAAATGTAAACGTGCTTTGTGTCGTAGCCACGTGCAGAGCTCTCTGGCTGGTATGTGGCAGATCAGAGCAGAGGTTTCTCTTTGAGGCCAGAACACCCCATGGGCAAGTGCTGAAAAGTCCCTAGAGTGCATCCAATGGGCACACAGCTCTCTGAAAACAAAAAACGGTGGAGGATAGCTTTTGATGCAGCTGCCAGTGGGCGAAGAGGATACCGGTCATGCTCCGTGGGTCATGGACTGACCCATTCACACTGAGAGCAATGCCTTTTATCTGAAAAGAGAGGTGTGTCTGCTGGCTATTTTTCAAATCCTTTATGTTCAGACTTTAATGCAGTTCTTGTAATAATCACACATTTTAATAGCTCACTTCTGTTCCTCCACCTGCCGCTTTAACCTTCCCATCTGCCACAATGATAATCAACCATATTTGACTCTTTATCTTCATGAAAGGGATGTCTATTAAACAAATTATCTTTTTCCTCAGAGGAGTAGTGATCTTGGAAATGTTGTATTTCTAGAGACACTGTTTTAATGTCAAAATAATTTTTTGCGTGATAACTCAAACCTGGAGCCGATCAAAGCGTCTGAGTTGTACAATTTTTCTCCAGATTCAGCACACCACAATAATATGTGGTTTTATGATTTTATTTAACAACTTCATTGATGTTCTGAAAAAGAAGTTAAACAAATTTGCCCTGTCACAGAATGTTTGGTCATTTTATGCCTTCCAGATTCTTCATGTGCATTCTTTTATTTTTTAGTTGCATTTTTATTGGAGTTGTGTTTTATTTTTCACTGAGACTGCATTTATTTGATCAAAAATACGGTCAAAACAACAATATTGTGAGTATTTTTGCAATATAAAATAGTTTTTATATATATATATATATATATATATATGAAAAGTCCCTAGTGCTGCATATATATAAATTTATAAATGTAATTTATTCCTGTGATAGCAAAGCTGAATTTTCAGCAGTCATTACTCCAGTCTTCAGAGTCAAATGATCCTTCAGAAATTATTCTAATATGCTGATTTGATGCTCAAGAAACATTTCTTATTATCAGTGTAGAAAAAAATATATATATATATTTTGTGGAAGCCATGATAAACTACCACTCGATTTTTAAGAAATACTTTTATTTTTTTTATTCAGCAAAGATGTATTAAATTGACCAAAAGTGGCAGTAAAGACATTTAGAATGGTACAAAAAGATTTCTATTTTAAATATAGTTGAAATCTTGCAGAATCTGCAAAAAGTTCAAAAGTTTACACACACTTGATTATTAATACTGTGTTGTTACCTGAATGATCCACTGCTGTGGGTGTGTTTTCCTTTAGGTCCCACAGATTTTTTGTTTTTCAGCATTCAGGGTAAATTTAACTTATTTTGTCTTCTGGGGAATATGTAAGTATCTTTTGTAGCTTCTGAAGGGCAGTACTAAATGAAAAAATATGATATTTAGGCAAAATAAGAAAAATGTACACATCCTCATTCCGTTCAAAGGTTTACACCCCTGGTTCTTAATGCATTGTTTTTCCTTCTGCAGCATCAGTGAGCATTTGAACCTTCTGTAATAGTTGCATATGTGTCTCTCAGTTGTCCTCAGTGTGAAAAGATGGATCTCAAAATGATACAGTCATTGTTGGAAAGGGTATAAATGCACAAAAATGCTGAAAAACCAAAGAATTGGTGGGACCTAAAGGATTTTAGTGAAGAACAGTGGGCAGTTTAACAGTTCAGGACAAACAAGGGACTCATGAACAACTATCAGTAAACAAAAAAACACAGCTGTGGATCATTCAGGTAACAGCACAGTAATAAGAATCAAGTGTATGTAAACTTTTAAACAGCGTAATTTTTATAAATTCAACTATAAATTATTTTATCTAGTGGACTACATGTAAATGTCTTTTATGTGACATATCTTAATCAGGTCACTTCTAAATAAAAAAATAATGTGTATTTTGTATGATCCCTTTTATTTTGGTAAAATAACATTTTTCAGATTCTGCAAGGTGTATGAAAACTTTTGACTTCAACTGTAGATGCTGTTCTGTTGACCTTTTTATAAGTTTTTGAAAAATGAGTTTAAAAAAGGCTCTTTTTTTCCATGTCTTACTGACCACAAACTTTTGAACGCTAGTATAATGGAAAATAATTATTTTAATATGCAGGCCTTGGAGAGATGTTTTAATGAGCCATTTCCGGTCATATTTGACACTTTGCAGTCACCCAGAATGAGACAAAGTCCAAGTATGGATCTCACAGATATTGTGTAAGGTTTCCTGAAGCCCTCTTGGCCCTAATAAAGAAAGAGGAAGAGGTTTAGATGGAGGCCAGGTCTCTTGGGGGAGGTGGTGGGAACAGACCTGATCTGTTCAGTTCATTTCCATGAAAAACACACACCATCCGTGTGTGTCCTGCCCGGAGGCGTTTTTCTCTCCCTCCGAATCCAAGATGGACCGAAGCCCTCAGCCTAGACCCCAAGAGAACCGCAGCGAGGCGGACCTCAGGACAAAAGAGACAGACGGTGTAAGAGTAACACAAAGAGAAGGGGGGGGACAAGAGCCGCCATCTGGAGGAAGAAGCAAACACTCGGCTGTTTGTTCAGTGGGGATGAATTTTCACCATCTTACTCTATTTATCGCCCCGCTTTCAGACATGCTTTATGTCCCTCCATTCATACCAGGTGAAAAGCATTGCATCTATCATCAGGTCTGTGCTGACATCACAGAGACTGACATGTTAAACGCAAGGTCGTCTAACCGCTCAAAAATAATCAGTTATTATTCAGAGAACTATTATTTCAGCTGCGGTGCGGCCGACTTATGTACAGTGTGTTCGGGTAACCTGTTATACCTCAACACATAATAACAGGGCTGGACAGATGGAATGAACAATCCTTTGAAAATTCCCCTCTATTATGACTGAAGAAGGTAAAGAAACGTCAACAAAATGAGGCCTCGTGAAAATGTTGTCTTTATACGGGATGATTTTTTTGCTTCACTATTTCCTAAGAACTTTCAGAATGAAAAACGCCAGAGACCTTGACTTTCTTCCACTTTCAAACACGGCTACGAACATTTCCCCTTCTCCTCCCACCCTCGGCCAGCTGATACTCTCGCTCTGCAGACCTCAGCACTAATAAACTGGCCAAGCTGTGAGAAAAACGTTCTTGAAAACTTTCTTCGCTTCCTTGCGAACACATTGACTTGTCTAAAATGAAAAAGCGCACGAGGTTCACTCTGTCCATTTGGATTCTTCTGAAACGTGTCTGTTTCATGTTTATGACTTGTGAAGATGCGTAAACACTTCGCGAACCTCCTTCAAAGCTGTGTTTACCAGGAATGCCCTCGTAATAACAAAGATTCCGGACTCTGATTAATTACCGTCTGGTTTCGTTTGGAATCTCCAGACAGAACCCCCCCAGCAAGATCAGGTGATTTCCCACATCTCACACCATATAGTGGAAGAATAACAGCGTCTGTGCATTCACACATGGTCCACGTCTGCCAGTTTGACTCAGCCTCTCTAGTCTTACTTAACCAGGTATCGTGTTACCAACCATGTGCCTAGTCTTAATTGTGGACATCTGTTTCATAGTCTCAAGATAAATCGATTGCTTTATCAGCATTTAGGACCTCGCAACATCCGGGCAGATATAATCTTGTTATTTATGTGCTTGTTTAACATATACGATTGTCTCATCCTTCTAGTCTTCATTCCATTGAAATACTTTGAAAGTAAACTGGCTGCATGAGGGGGTCTGGAAGTTCAGATCCTGCTGTAATAAACACAGGAAGTGCACGTCTAAACCACAAACAGCTGGGCTCGCCCCACGTTAGTACATCACTCCGATCCAGTGTAAATATAGTCGCAAGATAGAAACCTATTGTTAGCAGCTTGACCACCAAAATAGAGTCCTCGTTCAAGGCAAGAGATGAGACGTGCAGCCAAAAGTGATACACAGACTAATGAGATACAGGCTTTGCCACAGTTCTGTCTTGCATCTGTTTTGGTTTTGTAACTTGCCCTAAATTTTATGAAAAAAAAAAAAAAAAAAAACTTGATGTTTTTGTCTTTTTCCTGTGTAAACACATACAAGTAGTATTTTAGCCTATGCGTCAATATGTGGCATTTTCTCAGTGCAGCTCATATAAGAAAAAAAAAATTGGGACACCTTTAAGCCTTTAGGCCAAAGCTTCGCTCTAGTTTCCAATAAATATTAAGCATAAATCCTTCTACACTTTAAATTCGAATAATCCTGCGTCACAAAAAACGTGACAGAATATCAGTTCATCCTCAAATGGCGTTATTGTGTCTTCTGTTAGTGTTCACTAAATCGTAAGTTTGCTTTGTATAAGGTGGATGTTTGGAAGACAGCGGAGAAGGAATCAAACAGAATGGAATTAGCGGCTGGGAGAGCTAACGTATGCCAGATGGAGGTTCTGTCAAATTTGGGCTTTGTGTTTGTCTTATCCAGACATATGCTCTGTTTTCTCTTTGAGAGCGCTATGAAATAAAACCAGTATGTTTCAGCATATCAGCATCTATAGTGTGCATGAGATGTTACATAGTGCATATTAAATTTCTCTTATTTCGTCAGAGCTGTGGCCTAGAGGTTAGCGCACATACTCGTGTTGCACTTGATACTCATGACATGTTGAACTGTGGTGTGAGTTTAAATCTGGATTGTAGTAAACTTGTCTAGTTTAATTTATATCTTGATTTAACACCTTTCATTTAATGATCACAAGGACTTTGGAGCTAACGTATCCCAGGATCATTTTTTAAGATAGTATTGTATTATATGTGACCCTGGACCACAAAACCAGTCATAACAGTCAATTTTGAGGGAAATTCAGATTCGTACATCAGACGAAAGTTGAATAAGCTTTCCAATGATGTATGGTTTGTTAGGATAGGACAACATTTGGTTGAGATACAACTATTTGAAAATCTGAAAAAAAATCTAAATATTGAGAAAACTGCCTTTAAAGTTGTCCAAATAAAGTTCTTAGTAATGCATATTACTAATCCGTAATTACGTTTTGATATATTTACGGTAGGAAATGTACAAAATATCTTAATGGAATATGACCTTTAATATCGTAATGATTTTTTGGCATAAAAAAAAAAATGTTAATTTTGACCCATACAATTTATTGTTGGCTATTGATACCAATATACCTGTGTTACTTTAGACTGGTTTTGTGGTCCTGGGTCACATATATATTTAATAAAAAAATTAAAAAATTGTTGTCACATGATCCTTCAGAAATCATACTAATATGCATTAGTACATTATAAATGACTTTGATGTCACTTTATTAGTTTAATGCATCCTTGTATTCTTTTTGTTTAAAAAAAAAATAAATAAACAATATACATGCAAGCAGCAATTACCAGGTTCAAGATTAAATCAATGATTTAAAAAAGCATTTTTGGCAAATCCAAGCAATTAACCATAGAATTCTGATGATATTTAACATGCTAGCACCACCTATGATCAAATTTTCATTAAATGTTGCATGCCTGTTTAGAATCATCTATTGCATATGTTCAACCAGTTTTATGAAGTTTTGAGTTTTCATTTAGTATTTATAGGTTTTTGGGTATAATATAGATCTAGAGAGTCCAGAGAATTGTACTGCTGTGGTTTTGTTGAGACTGAGTGAAAAACCTTGGACTAGTTTGCAAAAGTAGACTTTTTAAATAATCTTGAATATTTAATGAACAATTTGATTGACAGCACTGGTCCTACAGGCAAAGTTGTTCAGAATGAGGAGCCACCTTTGGTGCATGCTTCTTTAGAATCATCTGACGCATGAGCTCACCTAGTTTTGAGTTTTCGTTTAGGGTTTATAGGCTTAAGGTTATGTTTGGCCACGCCCATTTTCTATATGACACCGGTATAGCTATCCAAAGGGAAAGTTCACCAATTTTTGATAATTATTGACCCAGAAAGTCGAGAGAATTGTACGACGGTGGTTTTTTTTTTTTTTTTTTTTTTTGGTTGAGTGTATAACCTAGGAGTAGTTTGCAACAGTAGGTTTTTTAAAATAATGGCAAACATTCAAAGACAGCAGTTGTCCTAGAGGCAAAGCTGTTCAGAATCAAGAGATCAATTGTATGGGAAGATCTAGTGGTCTGATCCCCTTGAGACTTTGCATGCTTGTTTAGAATGCCTCATATGAAGTTTCATGAAGTTTTGAGTTTTTCTTTAGACTTTATAGGGTTTTGGGTAAATTTGGGCAGGCCCCTTTTCTAAGCGACCCCGTTATAGCTTCCCAAAGGGTACATTTTAACTTTTTTTTGATAATTATTGGCCTAGAGAGTCCAGAGAATTGTACTGCAGTGTTTTTTCCAGATTGAGCAAAAAACCTAGGACTAGTTTGCAAAAGTTTTTTTTTTTTTTTTTTTACATCATCTCAGTCATTTAACAAACAATTTGAATGACAGCTGTGGTTCTAAAGGCAAAGATATGATAGGAATATCATGTTTATGTGCATATGTTTTTAGCAGAGCATCTGAGCTATGAGCCGTAAAGGCACAGCCCTATTCTGGAAAAGGGGGCGGGGAGCAGCAGCTCATTTGCATTTAAAGAGACATGCACAAAAACAGTGTGTTTCTGCTTCCACTCAAAATAGGCATTTTCAAAATGATATAATGATCTGTGGGGTTTTTTTGAACTGAAACTTCACAGACACATTCTGGGGACACCTGAGACTTGCATTAAATCTTGTAAAAGAAGCATAATATGTCACCTTTAAGTGATCCCACTGAATTTGGATCTATTTAGAAGAAAATACTTTTCTCCACCCTTGTGTTTTCAGTTTGATTGCATTTTCATAACCCCTTATGCAACCGTTCCGTTCTACTTTGTCTTTGGCCAGACTTGTTTCACAGTCAGTGTTTGAAGAGGCCAAAAGAAAGATGGCTGGATCTCATATTGAGACTTTTTCCAAGTGTCTGGAGTGAATTCAGGTGTCTAGAGAGCTTCTTTAACTGCTCTCAGTGTGTGCTCGTCTCTCCATTACTACAGACGCTGGGTTGCTGAGTCTTTTCAGAAGCTCGTCTTCATTTGTTATTCTCAGTCATGAAGACAGAAAGCAGATCCTGTCTGCGGTATTAGTCGAACACAACTCGAATCGCTTCTACAAGACTGATATTGACGTTAAACAAATGTGGCATACAGTATATTGTCCTGCTTTCTCAGAGGCACAAAGTTATCTTTTGAACAGTAGTGTTAATATGTTAAAACTGCAGTTTCTTTTAGTAAAGTACACTCCAACATCCCTGTCAATTAGACACCGTGCCTAGACCATAATATCTTACTTATGTTGTGGGTTGCTTTAGCAACCATGACAGCCCTGTTTAGGGTCTCCCTGGTGCTCTCCCTCGGCAGCTGTAGGTCATCAGAGAGCCCCCAACCCACCTTTAACCGAGCCACCCCCCTTTTTCAAACACCCTGTGCTCCCTCATCTGACAATGTGGATTCCAAATATTGACCTTAAACTGTACGTACCGCTCAGAAGCAAAAGCGTAGTGTGCCGAGGGATGATTTTGTAGGCTCATACGGCCTATATTTATGACCGCTCTGCACTGAAGGGTTCCTCATGGCAGCAGGATATATGCATGAGTGCACCCGGCTTCAAATTCTTTTCCCTTTTTTCACTCTCTGGGATTCATGCTGGAGCAAATGGATTTCTGCAGCCTTTTTTTTCCTCTCTTCTGCAGGCAAGACATTGTCATCTGGAAACATTTATTCTTTGATTCATGAAAGCCCCCTATTGCATTTCTTCTGTCACAAAGCTTAGAGAAACGGCTGCGTTGAAATGACAAAAACATAATCGATTGCATTCACTTCTAGCTGTCTTGACAAAACTGAAGATGCTCAATATATGTTTATTTTAAAGTGAAATAATGTACTTTTAATACCTGGCTTGAGATATGCGTTGACGTAAATGACGTCAGCCATATGTTTAACATTCATCATAGTGCATACTCTGTTTTTAGGGTCTAGTTATGTATAGTTTTCACGATCTTTAATCTTTCTTTTCACTTTGATGAATATTATGTCACATGCCTGGCTTCAATTACCCACAACCACCTTCACTAATCAAGAGCTGGTGAAAGTGTTACATTGATCATATTACTTGGCGTCTTTGCTAAACAAAGATGTGGAAATTAAGTGTCGTGCTATATATGTTCAAACGTTTGTACTTTAAAATAATGCTTAAATGAACTAATAAATGCTAATTGTTGCAATTTAAGTGAAGCCTAAGTGGTTTATTGCTAGTGTTATGTTATAAGATTGTCCTAAGCCAGAATTACCCATTAACATCTGATCTCCTCTGACCTGTTTTTCACTTCACAGATCTGAGGTGTCTAAAACATCGGTTCCATTCATCAACAAACCAGACAGACGGTATAATGGGGCCAGTCAGACTGCGCCACGCTGTTGCCTAGACACAGAGCAGGATCGACGCTCACCAACGGGACGTGCAGAGACTGTGCCTGACACTAGTAAGACAAATATTGATGTTACTCAACCCTTTTTGAGACTGTGTTGGCATGCAACTTGTAAATAGTTGATACTTGCATTTTCAGAATCACTTTTGAACACCGTTTTCCAAGATATTACAGGCAGTACTAAAAAGTGCAATATTGCAGATTCATATCTATAAACTGCGCAAAAAGAAATTATTATTAATTTAATATGTTTCTTGAGGTTTACTTATAATGTTATTAACATTTTTTGCACACAAAAACAAATAGATACTGTGGAAAAATGATTATTTTTAATCCTCATTCTGACCCTCTGTCTAAAACGACCTGTTTTAAGGGGCGGGTCCTTTAAGGCTTGTCAGTAATCAGCCACTGTTATGATTGGCTAATGTCATTGCATAGGAAACAGTATCAGCACCCCCTCACTTATGTGAGTGTTTTAGAAACATTATAAAAATAAAACGTTCATTTCCATACAAGAGATTATGAGGTAATTTACTTACAGTTTGTGATGCAGCTGCAGTCAGATCTAGTACGGCTTCATCTTTCAAAAAATGTTTCTTTGTGAACTCTTGACGACACTATGCCTCGTTTACAAAAATCCTCTGAACAATCCTCAGACATGATCCAGAATGCCATTAAAATAAACCATCCACCCACTTATTCCTTACACTGGGATACTTCTGATATTTGTACAAAGACGTGAACGAGCTGTTTAATCCAAACGCGTCAACGCGAACGTTCTTTCACTTCATTTGTCCTATTGACGACAGACTGAAGCGCTTGGACTGTGTCAGAAAGCGAACACACATCTGTATATGCTATCCAGTGTAGGCAAGATAGCAGCAGTGATTGTAATTTCTATTTGCTTTTGATGCGATGCGACTGAACAGCAGTGGGCGGGGCCTATGATGAGAAGAATACTATTCGTTGATGTCTTGCTTTGAAGGCAAATGACTTATTAGTCTTAGTCATAGTCTTTTGATTAAAATGCCATTTAGTTTTAGTCATATTTTAATCATCATCAACTAAATATAAGATTTTAAAATCTAATGGGTTTAGTTACAGTGTAATGCATTTAAGCATTTCTCTAAAATTACCAAACTCACTGTATAGGTTTGATATTAAGATTTTAACATGATAGACAGATTTAACTGCTGTGACATGCAAAATGCCTTTATATTAAAATAAAACTACTTCTCATAAAGAAACAAGAACATGGTCTTCTTTTTAATTAAATACCAATGGTTATGGTTTTGGTTGATGGTTTTTACCACATTCTTTATTTTATCAAGCAGATATATTTATTTCTGTATATAAATTTAGATTAATCTACTAAAATGATTCAGTCAAGAGCAGTGAGTGATTTTTTTTGTCTTTCTTTTGTTGCTTGATTAACATCAATGCCACATAGACAATAGCAACTAAATTAGGCTGTGGTCCCTTTAAAACCGAATGCACGGATGCAGTATACTGATAAACGTCCAATATTCTCTCTACTGCTTACGTTTACCTATGTAACCGAGTGTGTTTACGTGAAAACTCGTCAAAACAGACAATTCGACTTCATTTTGTATTACTCCGTTCATGCGACGTGAAAGACTGTCTGCGCTCGTAAACCAGACAGAATTGAGTTTTGCGTCGTCAAATCTATACACATATCTGCTCTTCTCTTACTCCCAGGCTAGCTTATGTCCCGCCGGAAAGATCGATAGGTTATGTTAAGGTTCAAATGTGCCCATTAACGGTTAGATGGGCACATCTGAACCTTAACATAACCTATTATAGCATAACCTTATTCTAACCTAACGTTACTGACCATGCAGCAGATTCGTTCTGAATGAATCTCTTCCCAAATCGTCCCTCCCTAACATTTTCGTGTCGTTTTCATTCGTTGATGAAAATGTCAATAGATTTTCGTCATAGTTTTTGTTTTATCATCATCTCGTTTTCGTCAGTGAAAAAATGTCGTTGATAAAAATTATTTGTCAACAAATTAACACTGATTAATGGTAAGGACATTTTAAGTTATGAAACTTGCAAGATTGCAAGTATTAAGTATATAAAGACCCCTTATATGTCAAAAGATCAAGGGAAATTTGGTTTCTCATATCTTGACCCCTTTTAAATTGTGATAATATTTCGCAATATTACTGTTTTGTTGATTATTGCAGCCTTGGTAAGCAAAAGAGACTTATTTCAAAAACATGTAAACAATCGTATTGACCCGTGTAGATACCTCATGTGGTAACATCTAAATGAACTTGTTTACTCAAATGTTAAAATGTAAAAATGTTATGTATTATTAGGTTACACTAACAAAATGTAATTTTATTTTGATATGTTGCTTCAAGAAATGTCATCCATGTTTGTGCTCTATGTTCATGTAGTGGAGGAGCAGCTTTTCCGTTCGGTGGAGGGTCAGGCGGCGTCTGATGAAGAGGAAGAAAGATGGACCGGGGAGCAACAGAGACAAGTGGACGAGGTGAAGCGAATCCTCACAAGACTGTCCTGCTGTGGAGACAGGTACACATCCGCTACTAACCGTATCACTCACTGCATTCACAAATGCCCTTTATGGCTGTACTCTGAAAGTCAAACGAATCCAAACATGACAGGAACGAATACATGGCTTATAGGGAGACATACTGCCTCATGTGTTTTTGTGTGCTCTCAGGTGTGATGAGAAAGCAGTGAAGAAGCTGCTGTCTCATTTCGGAGACTCTCGCACAGAGGAGAGTCAGACGGCTGTGCTAGAGCTGCTGGAGAGGGTCATACGACTCAATAAACAACTAGAACTGAAAGAGAATCAGGCCATGAGGGCAGAGATGGACACTGACCAGGTATGACTGCATTCACAGGGCTCTACAGTGTGACTGAAAACTACTGCGACTGTGAAAAAATATTTAGGAGCACCATGTGCCAGTGACCCGATCAGCATATTTGTGTTTGCGCTTAGGGGAGCTTCAAAGGTTTCTACATGTTTTTGCAACGTTGAGTAATGTATCATGGACATATCTCACAAATCCTTTCATAAACAAAGTGTAGAGAGAGTGTAAATAAGAGATTTTGTTGTGCAATGTAGAGACATTCGTTAATCACAGTGGAACTTTGTGAGAATGCGATGAACTGAAATGAGTGACAGCTTTTAATGATTTTTAAGGGAGTTTGTCAATGAGATATTGATTTAATACAACAGTTAAATAAACAAGAAGTTAATATTAAGTACCTTACATTATCTGGCTACAACATATATTGCCTGATTTTGCTCTATTTCGTCATCAAAAATAGTTTGAAACAAGTCACAACTGAGCTGCTGCGCATCTCCATTCATACACAGCAGTGTTTCGTTGATGAATGAACGTGCATTTTTAAATGAATCTAGTGAGCCAATGCTTCAATCTCCCATTTATAAAGACAGTCACTTGCTTTATTCCTGATTAATCAGCTGTTCAAACGAATCAAATAAATTATATTGAGTAATTAAATCACTGATTAAATCAGTGGCTTGCCGCCACCTACTGGCAGATTTAGTTTTTTTAAAGTATCTTTTCAGTTATTTAAATCATTTCTGTATTCAAAATGTTATATTTAAAATATTAATCTCAACATGAATTTATGAATTTGATTGCACGCATGCCACCTCTGAGCCTCATTAAACATGAAAATACACCTACAAGCCACTTTTGTGTTCTAGTACAAATTAATTTCGTTAATACGGATTTAATTTGATTGGTAACTTATTCTTATTCTACTTGTTCTTATTCTGTTGTTTTAATAAGAAATTTTAAAACGCTTCAAAATATAATTTTTTAAAAATCTGACATAAAAGATGACATACTTTTAATAAAGTTAGAAAAATGCCATTACAAAGGTAAAAACAAAAATCCCCTGTGAATCACTGTAAGGAGACAAATATCACCTCGTAATTTTTTGATTATTCATTATAAGGTGCTCCTAAATTTCTTAAGTTAGGAGCACAAGTGCTCCTAAAAAAAAAATTAAGCATAGAGCCCTGATTCAACTGATGTGTTTTTTTCCAGCTTGTGCAATTACATGATATATTTAACACTTAAAGTGATAGTTCACTTAAAAAGGAAAAATTCTGTCATTAATTACTCACCCTCATCTCATTCCAAACCTGTAAGACCTTTGTTCATCTTCAGAACACAAATGAAGATATTTTTGATGAAATCCAAGAGCTTTCTGACCCTGCATAGACAGCAACGTATTGATGTAAAAACTAAATATTTGGATTCATTTTGCTATTATGAGCACTGCCATAGCAACAAACAAAATCTGAGCTGGAGGACATGAACAGCTGAAGAACAGAACCGCATTCAGCTCCAAAGAAAAAAGCAAACACAAACACACCTAGTAACCCAGCAGTTAAAACCCGTATCAGAGATTTCAAATACTAATGAGACATTTTCATATGCGAGGGCACGAGTTCATCCAAATAAACTTTGGCTGCCGCTGCTGCTCTTTTAAACGCCTTACGTCACCCGACCAGGACTTTGGGGTGTGTTTTACTTCTACGTTCATGGTTGCTTTCGAGTGCAGGGGTGTAAAATTAGATTACAAGGCGCTCGCCCACCGCTCGGTTGTTATGAGAACGACAGGCTTCAAAGAAAAGCCACAGCTCTCACTCACTCTCCCACCCAAGCGACCAGCCGCGTGTGTGTCTGTGCGAACAGCCAATCAGATGACCGCAGGAATAAACCTCCAGGCCTTCCACAATTACATCTACATTGAGCTGTTAGAAACAGCTCAGCTGCAATGCACCAGACGTGAACTATGTTGCTAGTGTTTTTAAAAAGGCCCCACACACATTTATGGAAAAAACCATGCTCGACGGATCTGGGCATAACCAGTTTAACGCGAGCGCAGGCGGCAGATGTGGATTTTTGACATATGGTCAGACAGGCCAAAAACAAGCATATCTGAACTATTTCTGTCGGAGAAATTATGCGTCCCGGCTGAATTATGGGCTATCGGCACATCTGGCAAAGATTCTCCTAACCTGAAATTCATTGTGTGCTGCAGCGTTAGTGTTTAAATCTGCACAAGGTGAACGGTAAGTGTCGTGTGTCTGCAGATGAGGGACGCCCTGGTCCAGGAGCTTCAGCAGAAGGCCGAGGAGACGGAGCTGCTTCACCTGGAGCTGCAGATGCTGGAGACGGAGCGGGTGCGTCTGTCTCTGGTGGAGGAGAAACTGATGGATGTGCTACAGCTTCTGCAGCAGCTGCGAGAGCTGGTCAGTCTCTAGAGACTTGTCGGCTCAGTGATGCTACTGTAAACGCTTTCAAGCCACATAGATGAGTGTTCATCAAGCACGTTGGATTTGCTGATGATCCTAAAATAATATCAATTTAATTTAGGCAGTCAATTACATTTTCATGAAGTATTTTGCCATTTTATTATTTTTTTATTATTTTGGAAATGTATTTATTTATATATGTAATTTGGATATATGTTTTAATGTAATATATTATTAATTTAATTAATTTGTTGCATTTATTGAATGACATTTAATTGTGATATATTAACATTATGGTGTTACATTTTCTTGTTTTTATTGTAGAATGTCTCGAGAAGATCTTTAGGAAAGATTTTGCTCAGCACATTGGAGTCCTGCAGTGATCCTCAGCATGGTAAGAGACACTGTAACTTTTAACTTGCTAGCTTTGCTCTTAGAAAACTTTCACTGTTTAACAGGCCGGGTATGCAGTGAAAATGTGGCGGAGCCATTACATATGCTACAAAAGTCTGAAACCAATTTAAAAAGCTGGGTAATTTAATTAAAACAAAATAAAGTACATTACATTAGTAAATTATGTAAGACAGATTTTATTCTCGTTTGTAGGTCACTAATCAAACTTAGCTTTGTGACACTGATCATTCTTGATGTTTGTGTGCAAAACTGTTGGATTTTTTTTCTCAAATCACCACATATATATATATATATATATATATATATATAGAAACAATTTACCTACTTGCCAAGGAAATATTTAAAGTTTTTATTTTGTTTAACTTGATGTACTAAAATAACTTGAATAAACTTGAATTCAAATTAAAATGAAATTGGAATTTAAGAATACAAACTTCTAAAATAGTGTAAAATGTTAGTTTAAAAAATGTAAAATTTTAGTAAGAGATCATTTTAAATAGCTGGAATTTAATATTTATTTTATTTAATTTTTTATTTATTTTTTTAAGATTTAAAAAAGTTTTGGGATCTTGAAAAAAATAAAACAAAAGAATGTAAATTAGTAAATTACGTAAAACAGATTTTATGCTTATTTGTAGGTCACTAATCTGTGTGTATTCATTACTTAAAAAACTAAAATCTAAAAAATTCACCTATTTGCAAAAAAAACAATTCTTGTTTTTATTTAGTTTAATTTGATGTACTAAAATAACTAAAACTGAAATAAAAGTTGATAAAAACTATACAGATATTTAAAATAAAAATAAATAAAATGACAAAAATTTACTATAAAAAATTGCTATAACTAAAAAAATGAAATTGGAATATAAGAAATATGTACGAATTTTTTTTTTTAATATTAGTAAAAAAAAAAACAATTATCTCTGATACTAAAATAAACACTGAGCTGTGGTGCTGTCATTAAGAAACAGGGAGACGTACCAAATACTGTTTTTTTTTTGTTGTTTTTTTTTTTAATGTAAACTTCCAACAAATTTTTAGTAGGGCTGGGGAAATAAATCAATGTGTCTCGAAACGAAAATTAATCGTGAATGCATCGTGATTCTCTCTCTAATCGATTCTGAGCTTATTTTTTAACAGCAGATGGCACTGCATGCTTTAGAAACAGCTGTACTCAATTTGCTTCCAATTCCTTAAAGGGGTCATCGGATGCCCATTTTGCACAAGTTGATATGATTCTGTAGGGTCTTAATGAAATATCTATAACATACATTGGTTAAAATTTCAATGGTAGTGTAAAAAAGAAACACCCTTTTTACCTTGTCGAAATCAGCTCTGCACACAGCAACAAGTTTTGTTGCATGTCTCTTTAAATGTAAATGAGCTCTGCTCACCCTGCCTCTCTGTTCTGTGAGGCGACAAGCCGTCCTGTTTACTTTAGTATAATGTTTCTTAGTTAGAAAAAAATGCAAAATAGTAGCATTTTCATTAGTGGTCTCAGACTTCTAGACCCCAGTGTACAGTATAAAGATGGAATTAAAGGAGTAGTTCATTTCCAGAACAAAGATTTACAGGTAATGTACTCACTCCGTTGTCTTTCAAGATGTTCATGCCTTTCTTTCTTCAGTAAAGAAATTGTTTTTTTAAGGGAAACACTTCAGGAATTATCTCCATATAGTGGACTTTAATGGTGCCCGTGAGTTTAAACGTCCAAAAGTTTGAATGCAGCTTCAAAGGGCTCTAAATGATCCCAGCCGAGGAATAAGGGTCTTATCTACAGGGTTCCCGCAGGTCCTTGAAATCCTTGAAAGTTTGTGAATCTGAAAAAAAAATGTCTAAGCCCTGGAAAGTTTTTGAAAAAAAAACATACATAGATACAGGTCCTTGAAAGTGCTTGAATTTTATTTATTTTATTTAAAAAAAAAAAAAAAAACATTATTTCCTCTGGTCCACTAATGTGTTATTTTACCAACACTTCATGGCCTATGCATACTAGCTTGCTTGATTTGTTAGGGTGACCTTACATCCTCCGGCCGGGATTCAGCTTTTGCTTTCTACAGTCGCCATTCATTATATGAGTTTTTGTATTTAAGGCCTATGGAGGACTGTTTTCTTAATCCCACTCCTGCTGAATTTCAGGCCATTACTGTCTGCTCACGCAATTATTCTAATATTGAATATAATTTTCGTGCATCAGGGAGCCGCTATCTTATGCAGATTATTTGGTTATTCACTTTCACTTCCAATTTTGCGATAGTACTCTGTATAAAGGGACCACATCTTACAAGATCAGATATGAGCACATTATCTGCTGAGCAGCAAATCCTCCAGGATAATTTGTCAGTCATCTCTCCTTACTCTTGTCTTGACCCACGATCAGTTAAATCTGATTCCTGCAGCCTGTGTTGGATGAATGGTTCCCAAATCTGCATTTTTTGCATGGAATTGGGCTGATTTTAAACTGTTGCGAAGGGTTGATTTTTCTCCCTGGGTTAAATGTTTGAAATGCGTAAATTAATGTTTGAAATGCATAAATTATGTTTGACTGAAATGCTTGTACCGAAACATTTTGCATTCTACCTGAGATAAAACTTTGCAAGATGTTAAGTTTTGGAATGGCCAGTGGTAGGAAGCCTTTTTAGCTGTATGATCAATCTGCACAAGGGTAAAATATACATTTTAGGTATGGAAATTGCTGTTTTAACTATTTTTTTTGTAAAGAGTGTTTGACCTTCTTTGCATGTTCACTTTGTAACACTGGGTCGGTACTTCTGCAGTGATGTAGGATGATTTTAAAGTGCTCCTATTATGCTTTTTCAAATATGACTTTTCATGTAGTGTGTCATGTAGCTGTATCTGAACATAAACTATCTACAACGTTGTGAAGGCGACAAAGTTACTGTCTATCAAAAAAAAGAGACGGCTCACAGTCGCCTGAAGGCGTTGTCAGGAATTCGAATCTTATTCTGTTATGGCTATACGTCACGAAGTAACACATTTGCATAATGTCCGCTCAAGTTCTATGTAGCGAACAACCCGCGAACAAACACAGTAAAATGTCCATGTAGTTTACGTCATGTCCAGAAGACGGGTTGTTTCTGCGTCGACCAAAGCGAACGCACAGCCGATTGTACCACAAAGTTCAAATTAGTTCAACTTTTGCTGCTGCGCCCTGAAGCGCTGCACTGAACCCAGCGGCCACCGTAGCGCTTTCCGCTTAATGCATTATAGTGTTGAACTTTACAACATGGAGGTGTACCCGGTTCGCTTACATTGCTTAAATTGTGAGCGCTTTCCACGGTAGTCCGTGCTTACTTATCGATCAACCACTTTAACCATTTCATCGTCATACTCCGGCTCGAATTGGTAAGGTAAAATCGATGCCACCGTTACAAGTCTCCAGGGCTGCACTGTACGTGGTAGACCAATCATGAAGGACTGCGCCATCTGACCAATCACAGCAGTGAGGGCTCACGGAAAGGAGGGGTTTAGAGAGCCTGATTCTTCGAATTGCTTCGCAAGTCTTTTACGAATTATTTAAAAGTGAGGTAAAATTAAATGTATTTTTTGGGGAAAACTAAAGTGTTTTTTTTTAACCTTGCATACATGTAAATCTGTTTTAGGAGACTCATAAAACAATATTAGCAACCTTTAAAATGGCATAATAGGAGCACTTTAAAGTTGGCGGAGACAATGAGATGGAAGTTTTTCTACATACCCTAACTGTATTTACACAGAGTACACATGCACATGGCAGAGCTAGACAAGACGAGCATTTGAGGTTAAAAAGTATATAATTTTTTTTTTTTTTTTTTTTAGAAAATGACCAATCGTTTTGCTAGATAAAACCCTTATTTCTTGGCTGGGATCATATAGACCAATTTCGAGTAGACATCACAGTGACGTCACTTGCAGCTGCGCGCGCATAGTGGTTGCAGAAAAACACTGGTAGCGAATGGAGGCAAACGGGTAAACTCCATGGAATAAGAGAAAAAAAATATTTTTGTGCCTTTTGATGTCAAAATCGGAATGCTAATAATTTTTTATACAA
>JAHKKF010516473.1:25705-43286 GCA_019740295.1 Labeo calbasu | reverse complement strand
ATGTGACTGGAGTAATGATGCTAAAAATTCAGCTTTGAAATCACAGAAATAAATTACATTTTAAAATATATTCAAATAGAAAACAGTTATTTTAAATAATAAAAATATTTCAAAATTGTAGTGTTTTTGCTGTGCTTTGGCTCAAATAAATGCAAGCTTGGTAAGCAGAAGAGACTTAAAAAAACAAAAAAAAATGTAAAAAATCTTACTGTTCAAAAACTTTTGACTGATCTTTTGACTGGTCAACAGGATAACATTTTAAACTATTCATTTCAGTTTTGACTTCATAATTTAGATTCAGTCATTTGTTACTTAAAAACTGTAAATATTGTATTAAATGTAAAGTTTATGTTTTTATAAGCGTTTTTTTAAAGAAATAAATAAGTTTGTTCAGCAAGAATGCATGAAACTGATCAAAAGTGACAGTATATACATTTATAATGTTCTTTCTGTTCATCAAACAATCCTTAAAAAAGTTTATCACTGTTTACACAAGAATATTAAGCATCACAACTGTTTTAAACCTTGATAATAATAAGAAATATTTCTTGAGCACCAAATCAACATATTAGAATGATTTCGGAATGATATAGCTATATTAAAATAAAAAACAGTTTTAATTTTAAACTGAATTTTTTAAATACATTTTTAATAATAAATAATCAATCAAACAATCAAAAACAATCATTCGATCTCATCGACCCCAAACTTTTGAACAAGTTTTGAACAATATCTTGGTGCATATAAATGTAAAATTTATTAAATATAATTTTTGGTGTGCTCTTTTATAAAAAAATACAATTTGAAAACATGCCTTGGTTATATTTAGCTAGATTTTTACTATATTTTACTTTACTGTATTTACTATCACAGTACTCACTGTGCTTTACTTCCTCAGAGAAAATGTAATATACTGTATCTTTAAAACCTAAAAATTATAAACATTATTTTACAGATAAAAATTTACGGTAACACTCTAGTATAAGGACCAATTTTCGCTATGAACTAGTTGCTTATTAGCATGCCTATTATTAACACATTAGTACTTATAAAGCACATATACAGCATGACCATATTCTACATCCAAAATCCTACCCACTTCCTAAACTTAACTACCCAACTACCTTATTAGCTATTAATAAGCAGCAAATTAGGAGTTTATTGAGGCAAAACCTTAAAATAAAGTATGACCAAATGTACTAAAGGACATAAATATTTAAATCACCCAGCCCTTCTTGATTTACTGTGTTTATCCTTTAGTTTTGACCTTTGACCTCATTATGTCCCCCCCCAAAAATTAAAAATAACCTGTGACCTTCATTTTCAAACCAACCTGAATTTAAAGCTATTTTGGGAAGCTAAATTTAGGCGAGTCAAACCTAGAGTCAGGTCTGCATGACTCATCATGTAAACAAACATTCAATGACCAGGGATATTACAATACCACACATCATCGGTTGAACATAATTTGCCCTTTCTCTCTGTATGTGTGTGTGTTTGTGTGTGTGGGCATGAGTGCAGTGACTCATACAGGCAGCAGATTGAATCAAGAGGGAACAATAGATTTTAGCAGAACAAATGGTCAGATAGAAAAGGCATGGATCAAAGAGGCGTATTACCTGTTTCCTGCCTCATTTTAAGTTCTGTAGGCCACAGCAGCAGCGCTCTTGATTCTTCTTACATCCTCCTCAATGACAAAACAACATGAGGAAGGGCCACACCGCTGGGCCTCGGGCAGCTGGAGACTATTTTAAACTGAGATCCATGTTTCCTCTGGCCTCAGCGGACCTCCGCCTCTGCTTTTACTTCAGACATCAAGCATCAGTTTTATGCAGCTCAACAGCGTCGGTAAAACACTGAGGAATATGAACAGACTCAAAGCAGCTCTATTAAATCTGGTATGTTTTTTTTTGTTGTTGTTTTTTTACTCCGTTTACGCCTTCTGGGCTCCTTATCAGGGTTTAACAAATCTGCAGCCACAAGTGCCAAGTGTTTTTTTTTTTTTCTGAGATAAATGCTAATGGCTTTCAAACTCTGTTTTGCATATGCTTGCTCTGAGGCTACACGTTGGAAGAATCATCTTTTGTCCTTGACAAATCTGCTACTCTGACTGGCGGTTTTTTGTTTTTACGGTCACATTTACTGTTGTTTTGTGAATTTTAATGGTCAAAATTGATGGGTGTCTGAGCAGTCGTAAATTTTACTTGAGGGTGAAAGATTCCTCACATAGATTATTAGGGCCTTATGCAAAAAAGGCAGAGGGAATAACAAAAATCCAGGAAATCCAGTCATAAAAATGAAATTTACTGTATAATGTGGAATGTTACAGAATTTGCCAAATTTTTTATGAATAAGTCAAAAGAAGGTCAGTACACTTGATTTAAAATGTGATATGGACTAGTGTCTATGAATACTAAGCCACAAAAATACTATTTAAATGTGTGTCTCTGTGAGAATGAATGGCACAAATGCACAAATGCAAATACTGAAGTGTGTGTGACGCTCAGTACATGAACACATAAACATAATCTCTAGAACTGCTCTGGGAGTCACTTCATGAGCATTTTAGTTTCTTTTGAGAAATACTATCTTCATATCATATTCAAACAGAAATTTAAAGGCAGGGTTGCCAGGTTTTCCCAACAAAACCTGCCCAATTGCTACTCAAAACTAGCCCAGTCGCATTTCGAGGGGGGTCTCCGTTAAAAGGCGCATTTGGCGGGGTAAAATACTCGTTTTTTGGTGAGGTTTCCATTGTAAAATTGGCGTTTTAGGGGATAAATATCACATTTTTGGGGTCGGTTAAACCCGCAGACGAGAAAAACTATCCGCAGCAACAGTGTTAAAGTAGCCCAATTCGGCAGGAAAACCGACTTGGCAACACTGCTTAAAGGTCTTCACAGTAGCCTGTCAAAATAAAAGTTTGGTTTAACTTAAAATGTTTTTACTAAATGTAATGATAGTACTACTACTAATAAAAATAATATTAAAACATTATTTTTAAAAGAATATTTACCAAAAAAATATATATATTTAACAGAATTTATTTACCAGAAAAATGTAAAAACACAGTATTTCTGAAAAAGAAATAAATAAAATATATATTTTTAATTTAATGAAACTATTAGAGATGCTTTTAAATATTGAAATTTAATGAAACCATTAAAATGGAATCCAGAAAATTAATGAAAAACAGAATTTAGTAAAAAATAAAACTGAACTTGAGAAAAAAAAATAACGTATTTGTTGTATGGTCTTGAAAATGTAATTTTTGTTCAACTTTTAATAAATTTCTGTTAAATTGTGTAAGTTTCATGATTTCAATTAATTAGACATGCTTTTTGTTTAACATTATTTTAAATTTAACCATTACAATAAAAAGAAGGAATCCAGAAAAAATTTAAACAGAAAAAACGAAATAAAATAGATTTCATAGGCCCTCAGAAAGCTGTTCTGAAAGTGACTGAGCTGTTTTTCATACATTGCTACGCTTCTGACAATGAATAATTGACATTTGTCAAACAAAATTTTGCTAATGTCTTATGGGTGAAAAAAATCCAATAGCTATGTTTCTGGATCATATCTCTACAAGTGGGACATCTCATTTTCTTCATCAAATATAAAAATCTAGTTTATTTTTTCATTCTGAACTTGTCACATAAATTATTGTGATTGATAATGGCAATATGCTATCAAGACAGATATTTCAGTATTTTTTTAAATGATGATGGATTGCTGAGAATGAGATTCTGGAATAGAGTTTGGCTTAGAAATTGGGCCAGAAATTGCAGACAGGTTCTGATAAGGAACACTGAACAAAGTTGTTTGTGTTTGCATAGGGTCATTCACATATGTGACCCTGGACCACAAAACCAGCCATAATGGTCAATTTTTAAATAAATATTCTGAAAACTTCTGAATAAACAAGCTTTCCATTGATGTATGTTTTTTAGGATAGAACAATACTGGGAAAAATACTGAGAAAATCACCTGTGAAGTTGCCCAAATGAAGTTCTTAGCAATGCATATTACTAATCAAAAATGAAGTTTTGGTATATTTACGGTAGGAAACTTACAAAGTATCTTCATGGAACATGATGATTTTTGGCATAAAAGAAAAATCGATAATTGTCAGCCATACAGTGTATTTTTGGCTATTGCTACAAATATACCTGTGCTACTTAAGACTGGTTTTGTGGTCCAGGGTCACATATTATACTTTGTTTAGATGTATTAACAAATATTGACAACAGGTGAAACGTTGTTCCAGAGGAGAACTAACATCCTTTTCAATCTGTTAACCAGTGTAACGCGTCATTCCAGTTTGTCCAGTTAGGTGACGCTGAAGTTCGAGTAAAGTTGCTTTACATGTCATTTGAATACCATGTCATCAGAGCAGTTCTGTTTACTCCCAACGGCTCTTCTGTCACAGTTTAACATTCCCATGACTTGTCAGGTTCTCCGAAATTTGATAGGCGATTAGAGTGAAAGACAGAGAAAGGAACTCCCACACTAGAAATATGACAAGGGCTTCTGTATTGTCTTTTTACACCCAAAGTCAATTATCTCAGTCTGCACCTATAGTTGATGTACTCCATTCTAACAATACAAATGGTGTTGTTTTCTTGTCATTTTTGTTAGTTAACATGTTAACACAATGTTTCATTATCTGTTAACATCAGGGAATGTCTTGGAAGGGTTAGTTTACCCGAAAATTTCATTTCTGTCATTGATTACTCACCCTCATGTCATTCCAAACCCGTCCTTCGTTCATCTTTGGACGTTGTGTTTGCCGTCTGTGCAGGGTCAGAAAGCTTTTAGATTTTATCGGAAAATAACTTAATTTGTGTTTGAAAGATGAACGAAGAACTTACGGGTTTGGAACGACATTAAGGTGAGTAATCAATGACAGAATTGTTATTTTTGTGTGAACTAACCGTTTAACTGTATCTGATTCATATAGTCATAGATTTTATATTTTGCTCTCAATGTCTCTCAGATAGGAAGATCGCTCTCAAGACATTCTGCTCTCGAAAGTGTTGACAAAGGATTACCTTTATACTTTCTCTTCTAATAACTTTCAAGGCTCAATTTGCTCACTGTTGATGCGTGAGACGATTCGCTGGTTAATCTCATTTCTCCAGACGTCTATGCTATTGAATTTCTTGCTGATGTTCTAGGTGAAGGATTCTTGTGAATTACTTCTGACATCACAGACAGGAAGAGACAGCGGTTTGCTTAACAGGGGGGTTAGAAAGTTAATTGAAAAGACCTTTTGAACCTTGTTTCATCCACGGGAGCCTTATTTTACTCTCTGTTCAATATCATGTGCTGGAATCCTACAAAAGAAAAAATAATTGAAAGAATCCCCTTTCTACCTTTGTGAATTAAGTGGGAGGACTTTTTAGATCTGCTGTTTCATTTCAAAGGAGACTGGGATTTCATTAACCTGATTCAAACTAAGTTGGCTTCAAGTTTGAGATGATACATATCCATTAGTATTGTCATAAATATAGATTTTCGATGTATATCAAAACGGTTTTCCTTTTTATGAAGAATTACCGGAAAAGGTAAGAAGTACTAGTTGTTTTATTTTTGTCTCCCTCCCTGCCAAAATAAAACCTTGAGTGCTTATCTCTTGCAAGTGAAAAAATTTTATTGTGTTAAAGGATTAGTTCACTTCCAGAATAAAAATTTTCTGATAATTTACTCATTCCTATGTCATTCCAAGATGTTCAGGTCTTTCTTTCTTTAGGTGTAAATAAATTAAGGTTTTTCTTCATTATAGTGGATTTCAATGGGAGCCAACAGGTTGAAAGTCCAAATTGCAGTTTTATTGCAGCTTCAAAGGGCTCTACACGATCTCAGCCGAGAAATAAGGGTCTTATCAAGAGAAACAATTGGTCATTTTCAAAAAAAAATGTTGAATGTACAGTGCCTTGCAAAAGTATTCATACCCCTTCATTTTTTTCACATTTTATGTTAAACTGTGTTAAATTACTTGACATTTTTCCCACATCAGTTTACACTACATACACCACAAAGACAGAACAAAAAACAGATTAATTTACTAAAAATAAAACACTGAAATAAGTACATTGCATAAGTATTCATACCCTTAACTCAGTACTGATGCACCTTTATAGCCTCAAGTCTTTTTGGGTAAGATGCGACAAGCTTTGCACATCTGCATTTGGCAATTATCTGCCATTCTTCTCCTCACCTCTTCACCTCTCAAGCTCTGTCAGGGCTGGCAGACATTTTCAGGTTTCTCCAGAAATGTTTGATTGCGTTCAAGCCATGGCTCTGGCTGGGCCACTCAAGGACATTCACAGAGTTGTCTTTTAGCCACTCTTGCTGTGTGCTTAGGATCATTGTCCTGTTGGAAGGTGAACCCTCTTCCCAGTCTGAGGTTCTGAATGCTCTAGACTGGGTTTTTATTAAGGCTATCTCAAAATTTTGGTGCGCTGAGCTTTTTTTCTACTCTGACAAGTCCCTCAGTCCCTGCTGCTAAAAAAAAACAACCACACAGCATGAGGCTGATACCACCACACTTTAAAATGAATGCTCCTGAGCTAAATTTTTAACTGTCCCAGATAAGGGTATGAATACTTATGCAATGGAGTCATTTCAGTGTTTTAATTTTAGTAAATTTGCTTAGATGTTAAAAACCTTTTTTTTTTTGTTGCTTTGCCATTGTAGTGTATGGACTGTAGATTTTCCCCACATCAAAAGTAATTTAAAGCAGTTTAACATAAGACGAGTTTTCACATAATGTGAAAAAAATGAAGGGGTATGAATACTTTTGCATATATATATATGTATATACTTCTTAAGAGGGCTGTGTATCACCAGCAAAGTCACGATATGATACAGAGATCACGATACGGTACGTATCACAATACAGGACTGCACAAAATTTCACCTCAGCAGAATTTAGTAAAATAGCTGTTTATTACTAACTATTGGCAGAACAGGCAGTTGACCCCTGCATTATGAAGGGCCTCCATATGTCTCATGTTTACATTGGGCACTCCCCATCAGGTACAGTATTCTGTTTGTTTGCATCTTGTTTTTAAGCCAATAAATAATAATGTACTTGTTCTAATAAATATATATTGTGATGTACTCATTCTAATATTTAAAAATATCATCTTTACATAGCTGGTAGTTTATCATTGCACAAATGAACACAGTATAAAAATGAAAATTAGAAGAGTTCTAAACGAATAAGCTGTCTTTACTGTATATCACACACACACACGTTTATTAGTCACTTAAACAGATCACGTTGCGTGTGCACAGACATTCAGCTGCCCTGCAATTTTATCAAAACTACAAATGCTTGTCTTACACTAGCTCGATTTCACGCATTATGTAGTCACGTTGGAAAGGTCACGCATGACGTAGGCAGAAATACCGACCCAGGGTTTACGAAGCGACAGTGCAAAGAAAGTCTGACGGCTTTTACAAAAAAGGTAAAACAACGATGTCAAATAATTTTGAAGCTGGAGAAGGAAATGAGATTACCTTTTTTAACCAGAGTACACAGACGAAGAACTAACCACGCGTGACTTTTCCAACGCGATTACGTAATGCGTAAAGTTGTAGATGCATATCGCAGAGACACAGATTTTTTTTTTAGAAAATGACCAATCGTTTCGCTAGATCAAACCCTTATTCCTCGGCTGGGATCTTGTAGAGCCCTTTAAAGCTGCACTGAAACTGCAATTTGGACCTTCACCCCACTGATCCCCATTGAAGTCAACTATATAGAGAAAAATCCTGGAATGTTTTCCTCAAACACCTTAATTTCTTTTCGACTGAAGAAAGAAAGACATGAACATCTAGGTTGACATTGTTAAATGAGACCACAGTATTAAAGCGGAAGGTCATACGTAACAGCATGTGAAAGTGACTTCTTATTCCAGCGGTGTTTATCCCGCCTGATTCATCTTCTTTTTGATCCCTCTTGCATTTTCCTCTCTCCAGCGTCCTGCCTCTCTGACTGTCGCAATCGATTTCGGAGATAAGCAGGCTTCAAAGTCTCATTGCACGCTGCCAAAAATCTCCAAGCTGCATGATGGATTACGTCAAATTGCCATCTATATTTATCCTTGAATGAGCTCATTTTGTGACAGTGGCTTGTTGATGTCTCAGTATCAAATGGCAGGATGTAAAACAGACATTAACTGAGATAAGTGTCTTGGGTTCACCAGTGAAGACATAAATTTGAGCCATATAGTCACTATGTAGTCATATTCATGATGGGTTGCCAAAGCCTTGTTGTTTTTTAAGATACTAAACAGATTGCTCTTTATCTGTCTTTAAAGACACATTTCCATCTCATACCTCTAAGAGAGGTCATTGGCCTGACGGTTGGAGTGGGTTTTCCATGTCACCTTCAGGGCTATTGACGGTCTGATAAACGTTTTGCGATTTGAGAAAGTGTTACGCGCAGAACACCTGCTAATGACTGCCATTATTTTGAAGGTAGCTACTGTATAAATCTAGACCTGGACGCAGTTAGAGTTGGGTGATGAATTGAATATTAGCATGTTAATTATGCTGGCAATATTAAATTAGGAATTAGTTTGATACTGGTGTAATACTTTTGACCATATGTATATACTGAATATCGTCACAATTTGGAAAAATATTGAGACTTTTTAGTTATGTCGCCTAGGTCTTAGACTTGTTTTCCAAGTGCTCCTTAAGTAGCTCTTCTGTATCCTTTCCCCGAGTATAAATTTAATTTCAGGAAATGCGTGACCTGCTGTCTGTAATCTGTTTGTGTTTGAGACGGTTGTAGAATTATGATACTAAATGCGTCGTCCCTTTTCATAGAGCCTCTTCCCTCTCAATCGTCACTGCGTGCACAGTGCTGACGGCAAAATTTACATTACCTTTCCAATGACAGATTTAATGAGTAATCTGTTGGTGAGAATTTGCTCTTGAGGGATAAAACAGCTGGTATGCAACAGCTGGCACTGAATGGTTTATGGTTATGATGAGCAGTTTAGACAAGATACAATAAAGCTTGATGTTACATTTCTTAACAGACATTTTCCATAAAAAACAAACTTGTGCAAATCATGTTGCCGGTAAATACTGTGAACGCCCATGCTAGGAGTAATGGAGCTCTCAGCTCCACATTAACTTGGCATACTTTAATTCTACTCCAGCAGCTAGATATTTTTAGTTACATTTTCATTAGGGTCCACGCTCTATTCTTATTACACTGCTGGCATGTCTCAAGAGGCAAAGTTTGGCTGCATCCCAGCATTCTATTACAAATCATCTTATGTACACTATTAATATTTTTTATGTACAAATGAAATAAATCTGATACTTCCCTAGTCAGTTTGCAGGTACTTTTAACTGCTTTTGTTAGTATTTACTGTCCATCTGTATGCAAACTTTATGATGACTTTGTTTCGTACACCTTTTGTCAATTTGTAAACTTTTGAACAGGGTCATTTTTATAATTCAACTATTATTTTCTCTTGTCGACTATATGTAGCATCTTTAATGTGAAATATCTTATTCAAGTCAGTACTAAATAAAAAAATAACATGCATTTTGCATGATCCCTCTTATTTTGGTAAAATAATGAGCATTTTGTGTACATACACAAGGTGTATGTACACTTTTGACCTCAGCTGTATGTGTACTGTGTGTCAATAAATTGCACCTGCACTGACCACTGTTTTGGCACGTTTGGATACAATTGTGGTCGGGTCCTTTAGGAAACCCATTTTTGGAAAACACTGAATACTGCGTAAGCCATCACAACACTGCAAACCGCTGCCAAACATTGCCATTGAGCATTCAACATGCAGCTGCATGTGTTGGATTATTCATTGTGTTTTTTTTTTATGTGGCAGTGCTTGTCATTATGTTGTTAGAGGCATTCAAGTTGTCAGATGAGCAAGACTGTCTAGAATAAATGGAGTGAAACATAAGGCTGTTTTTCTTGTAGCAGTATTTCAACAAAATTCCCAGAAATAAAAACAATAACAAGAAATGTGTTTAACACATTTGCAATATTTGACACGTATAACTGTTTCATCTTGTCAGTTTTTTTACTACTTTGCACTCTTTGCATGACAGAAATTCAGTATCATTAAAGCTCAGTTAGTATGAAATAAATTTTTGCATTCTGTAGGAAACTCTAATATACATAGACTATTGTTTAGAAGTTTGGGGTCAGTTTATTTCACCCACCTAAATCAATGATTAAAAAGCATTTTTGGCAAATCCAGGTAATTTAAAATAGAAATGTAATGTTTTTTTAATGTTTGTGAGTGTTATTACGATGGCTGTGGTCCGATCCCTTTAAACTTTGCTTGCTTGTTTAGAATCGCCTGTCACATGTGCTCAGCACATTTTGTGAAGTTTTGAGTTTTTCTTTAAGCTTTATACGATTTGAATATCGTGCATATGTGTAAAAAATTACGCAATGTAAAATCGTTTATGACCTGAAAAATGTGATATCATCCCAGTGGATGTTTTCTTTGAAATTTCTCGTAGATTTTTGGGGCTGTGAGTCGAACAGTCCCACCAAGTTACGTTCCAGTCGGCCTCTGTTAGCCTTGTCTAACAGGTGCTCAAAATTCGTCGTCCAATGGCGGCCATGTTTTTTGAGATACGCAAATATCCTTGTAGACACTTGTGGCAATTCGGACCAAGACCACGCACAACAATTTTCATTGTGAGAGAAGAAATGGGTTTTCTCACAATGAGAATTTTAATGTTTTTTCCCTCTTATAGCACCACCACGTGGCCAAGCTCTGCATTTTTTTCCTGTGACCTCAGATTGAACTCTTGTAAGTGTTCTGGGTTTGGCGGCGATATCTCATTCCGTTCAGGAGTTATAGGCATTTTACTAAAAGTGGCCCTGTCCCTTTCGAACGTTTGGCGTCCCTTTGCGGCATTGAGTCGATAAGTTCAACTTTTTTTTGATAATTATTGCTATTCATTCTCCAGAGAATCTTTCTGTATTAGTTTGGTTCCAATCGGGCAAAAAAACTTGGAATAGTTCGCAAAAGTAGGTTTTTCAAAAAAAATACCTGAAAAATTCTCCAGGCTCCGGAGTGAGCCAAGAATTTAAACGACATAAGACACTTGAGCCTGCAACTGACGGTTTACGAGTTACGAGCGATTTCATATTTTTGCTTGCTGTAGCGTCCCCGTCAGGCCGATTGGGGCAATCCTTTGTCACGTTGTAGGCAATGTAAGTACTACCACCCCTCCGTGTTTCAAGTCTCTATGACTTACGGTTTGGTCTGCACAACCAGCTTTATGTGGAGATCGCTGATCTGTGACCATTCTGACAATTACAATAGTGTTTCAGCGCTACACGCTTGAACCCCTAATAGCCCATAGCAGATCTATACAGGTGGTGCTGGGGATGTGGAGGGTTTCAGAGGAAACTGGCGTACTGTATATAATATGAACCAATTAGCTTATGCCAAGTAGTTTCAGTTTGCATTAACGACTCATTTCATGACAGAACTTGGCATTAATAAGAATCATGTGAGACTGCAGACTGGCTGCTGTAAATGCAGCTTTGTCATCACAGAAATAAATTACATTTGTTAAAATAGAAAATAGTTTTTACTGATTTATTATTTTTTTTTATTAAATAAATGCAACCTTGGTGAGCGTAAGAGAGTTTTGAATGGAACTGTATGTTCAAAGCATGAAGGTTCAACTAGTAACACATGCAAAAGAGTCATTGCTTCACATTCTTTGCGAGCTCCAGCGGCTCTTTTCAGGGGTCGTCTCTCAGTGCCTTGACACTGACACAAGACACCACTACACCGCTGGCATTTTACCCTCCCAACCATACGAGACAGCTAGACACTCTAAAGCTCCGGCAACAGAGACAGCGCGCTGAAGCCTAAGCCGCGAAGAGACAGGTAAACAAAAGCCTGCTGCTGTTCTGCAACACTGTATATGGCATCAGAGGGACGCTTATTGATTGTAAGTGGAGACCAGGTCATGTTCACTATTGTGAAACTGCTCTCAATGAAGTAATGGGGTCTCTTAAGTGTGGTTTTAGCTTACTGGTAAACAAGCTGCACTAACGTGTTTTCTAAAGGCTTAGGTTTGCAGGAAGTTCACACAGTGTGAAATTCAGGCTTGCTTTAGTTAAATTTCAACTCAATTTCAACTGATTTACTGTTATGTGCTTCTGAGAAATAGGGTTTTAGTTTTAACGGAGCTTTAAATGTGACAAACTTAATAACGTTAGTCGAATGTAATAATGAAACTACTCAATAAATCATCGCACAGCCAATAATGTTATATTAAACGGCTGTCATCTGAAACATTTTTGGCTGCTCTATATAGCATTAAATTGCATGCTGACCCTGGGTCAGTGTGTGGGATTTTGAACTGATTATGTGGTGATTCATTGTAATCAGGGGACCTGAATTAAATGCCAGAAGATGAAATTTGTATCTGAGCTTTCTGTAAATTTCATCTCTCCCTCCCTCATTCTGTGTGATGTGAATGGGAATGACCTTGTCCCAGTGAGAGAGCCATTTGAAATGCTTTCAACCTGCTTCCGGTGTTTAAACACAGCTCATCTGAACATTTTTAAATAGACACCACCTTTGGCCTTTATACGCCCATTGAACAAATAATGGTTCATGGCTATTTGTTTTGCAGCTGTAAAACATACCAGCTGGTTTGTGCCAAGCAATATAGACACAAATCCTTCACTTTGGGGCGAGATGTCTGTTCAGTTGAGATATGGGTGCCTTTAAAACAATTTGTTTCAGACACATTTACGCAGTCGTCTGACGTGCACTGCTTAGCTGGATATAGCCTTGCATCCTCAGATAAATTAATGCTTTTGTATTTATAGTCCTTCTTGTCTTTCACTTGCAGTTTAGCTCGTGTTGTGCCAAGTTTGCTTGAGGGTCTCATCAGCGGAAGGCTGTTATGACCACTTGATCTAACTTCCAGTCATCATGATTCAGAGAGTCGTCACAAATTGAAAAGAAACATCGTATGGCAGTGACGTCTTAAAAACAGGTGACAAGGCAAGTTGCTAAGGGAAATTAAGAGTCCGACTGAGAAATGTTGTCTTGCAGCAAAAAGTCTGGTTCACATTGTAGCATGTTCTCAAGGACATGGACAAGGAACAACTAATTTAGTTTTTCTGCTTTCATTTATGAGTCATGTTTTTCTGAAATAGATTATACAACATTAATGAACCAGCGTACAAAACATGTATTCAAAAATCAGCGAGGCAGAAAATCAGCCCGATCTTACGGCAGTTCGCACATATTTTACAAGGTGGCTAATTTGTACGAATTTGCATGACCTCACTTAAATTCATATGATTTTAGCAAATGATCTACACCTAACCCGCCCCTAAACCTACCCATCACGGAAATCAGAATTAGCCATCTCATAAAATACGTACAAATTAGTCGTGAGACAGCATTGCAGAAAATGCACAGGATAAAATTCAACCTGGTCTTATGACGAAAACGTCTTGTGGGAACGTTTTCGCGAGATGTGAAATGCGTACCAATAAGTACATATCACTACAGCTTCCAACAGAAATGTCCACTGAGTGGCACCAAAAAGTGTTTGTTTTTTTCCCTCGGAACAGATGAACGTACACATGGTACATTTTATGTGACGTTGGTTTTGTACCGCAGTTCTGACTTGAAATGTCCTTTAATTGGCGCTATAACTCTAATGCTCTGTGACGTTTTAAAATAACGTACCATGTGCACTACAGCTAAACCTACCCGATAGTATGAACAAAAGTGAATGTGACGTAAAACGCAATTGAAAGCGTGCCATTTTAGCTTGTTTTTCAATCTCCCATCTTTTAGCTCTTTCATCGTTACTCATGTTTTTCACGGGATTCGTACCCAAAGATTCCGCATCCTAAGTCCAGTTCTGTTCTGGCTGAGGTACCGAGCAAGCTTGTTATGTGCGGAAAGCAAACTGTATGGAGCTATAATCATAACTGTGTACGAAAACGATTACAAGCGATCGCTGTTTTACCGCCTCTAGTGGACATTTCTGAAACTGCAGTGATATATAGTTATTTGTTCGTATTTCATGTCTCGTGAAAACATTCCCACAGGTACGTTTTTGTCATGAGATCAGGTAGATAAAATCACACTTTTATTTAACTTTGGATATGTAAAATGACAAATAGTGCTGTCAATCGATTAAAAAAAGAACTAATTAATCGCACATTTTTTCTGAAAATAATGATATTTGTTTAATGCTATCTTTTTTATGACTGAAGGCAAGTATCACTGATACCAACTGATGTCTCTATGAATTTTTCCTAATATTTAACCGCTGACTATAGCCATTCAACATTACAGTATAATTGACAGCTTTCAATGTAACATTTATTAGACTTGTAATTTAAGTGAACCTAAAACAATCTTCACACAAACCCATTATAATAACTGTCATAGCTGTGCCCTTCAGCAAGAAAATATAGCCAAATTTAATAAAGCTATCAAACATTAAAACCTAAATTAAATAAAAGATAAAGCTTAAAACTACAGAAGTTATTGATTTCCTCTTTTTTAATTTTGTTCTTTGATTAACAGACATCACAGCAGCTGGTTATTAGGATATTTTGGCTGCTGTTACTTTAAAAGCTGCCGCTGCTGCACGTGAAGCGGATCTGACACTGCTTTAAATGTGACTCTTAAATAATAAACACTTACATGAACAGTTTTGAGGCAGCTTTAATCACCTTAACGACTTAACTGACGACATAACTACGACTAACAATATGCTCATTTAGGTTTGAATACAGCATGCGACGGCATATTTGTGCGTGCTCTTGAAGATCACGCGCTGCGAGCACAGTACGGCTGACAGGACAGGAAGATTCGTTTTTACTGACTTAAGACCAGACAACGTCTCATGTGACCGCAGTTCACTGAGATTCTACTGAAGCTCTGATCGAAGCTCTGAGATGTTGGAGCACGTCTGAAAAGTCTCTCATTTGTTGTGTTTGTTACGTTCTGCGTCTAAAAAAGGCAATTCTTTAGTGGTTGTGGGTGGGGTGGCCAATCCTAACCCCGCCCCTTTGTTAATTGCGTTAAATATTTTTAACGCGTTAAAATGAAAAAAATTAATCACCTGCGTTAACGTGCTAATTTTGACACCACTAATAAAAAAGTCAATTTTGGGTACATTTTTTTGTGATTTGTAAAAGAACACAGAGCCACGCTTCACAGTGAAACTCGGAGCGCATACATTTATTTAATTAAATCGCAGCCTTTTTGATTTGATAATCATGTCATTTCGGTTTGTTTTGCATAATGGTGTAGTCCTACCTAAATGTGTAGGATAATGTGTAACTTCTAATGTGTTTTTTTACTACACAATCACATGAGTCTAAACAGGTGTGGCGATTATAGAGATCCGGTGGGGGCTCCTGTCAAGGATGCGCGCCATGTTTGTTCACACAAATCCTTTACTTACCACAGGCTGTCAGGCAGAATTGTAAAGAGCTCCATTACAAACAACCGTGAAGCTTATATAGTCTCTGCAACCTGTGTGGCATCTCCATGTGGTGAATTATGGTCTTTAAATATATAGAAGCGACTGGAAAGGAAACAATGCGCTCTGACCTCACCTCTACCTCTCTCTGCCTCAGTGGAAGTGTAAAAGCGTGTTGAGTTCACATGTTTACACTGTTGATGCACACCAGTGTGTTCTGCCTTGTGGCTTCAAAGCATTCCTGTTCAGATAGGGAGTGTTTTACATTCAAGGCTTTGAGGTCAATTTGTATGTAATTAAAAACAGCTTGTGTTTTGAGGGAAAAAATAAGCCAACAACTTTAACTACATTTCATTTAAATCTGATTGTATTTAATAGTTGATTTTATGAGATATTTAATAATTTCAGAGCTTTTCTATGGCTTTTCTGCATGGCTTGTCTGCCAAACGTTCAGGATGTAGCGTGGGAGTTGATGGTGGTGGAGTCATGTCTGACACCCGTTGC
The DNA here is from genome assembly GCA_019740295.1 of Labeo calbasu. NCBI lineage: Eukaryota > Metazoa > Chordata > Actinopteri > Cypriniformes > Cyprinidae > Labeo > Labeo calbasu. The sequence continues at coordinate 27,275 of JAHKKF010516473.1, read as the reverse complement.
TTTATCTCTCCAGTGAGCTTCCTGCGCTTTGCTAAAATACTACTACAGTCTCCAAGGCTCAATTTTTCTTGGCTCCTTATTATAACGGATCAGCGCTCCTTCATACTCTTAGTGTAAACCACTTTTAGTTAGCTCAAACACTGCTGTATAATGAAGTCATCAGATTATTTCATCTTTTTTTTTTTAAATAATAGTTTTGGAGGAATTCTAGTGTAATAATAGTGGAGGAATTCTAGTTAAAGTACCCGTAAAATCAAAATTGAATTTTTTTTGGCTTTTAGTACGAATATATTAGCCTTAAGGTTATCTATAAGCTAGTGCGCTCCAAACCAATGACCAATTTCTCATTTTGAAGATTAAAGAGTTCAAAACAGTCTCTTACTTCCACAAATATGGATCAGCGATGTTGATGACATCACCCTGCACTTCACAGCTTCTCATCAAACTTTCTGTCCAATCAAATGCTCTCTAGGATTCGAAGAGTCCCGCCCCCTACACTATAAATAGACGCTGAAGGTGCAGATGAAATCGGTCACTTGTTCACAGGATTTGTGTTTTCTGTACAGTGAATGGCTCATATATGGATGAGATTGTGGCTGTAATAGGGTGTGAGATGCGTCTTTACCGAGGTCAATGACTCTGGCCAGGCTGTGATATAAATGAAACGCTATTGGCTATTTTAAAAAAAGCGGGCGGGGCTGCTTGATGTCCTGCCCTGTCTTCCTGTTTCAGTTGAAATTATGTCAACACATAGAATAACACTACATGTTTCAAAGCACTTCAGTGGACCTTTAAAAACTACATTACCCATGATTCTGCAGATAAATCTCCAGCAATTGGAGAATCAAAACAATCAAATTGCATCCAAAGAATGCTTTAGCTTCTGCCCACTCCCATAAAGCACTGCAAAATATGTAATTGTATCAGCTTCCTAAGCTCTTAAAATACTTATGCATATTTTGCAATAAACCAAAACTATTTTTGTACTTTTAAATATGGCCATTTTATTTTAAGGTCCAATTCTCTTTATTAACTAACTATTATCTATGACTTGTGCCTTAAAGAAAAAGTCCACTTCCAGAACAACAATTTACAAATACTTTACTCACCCCCTTGTCATCCATGATGTTCATGTCTTTCTTTCTTCAGCGGTACAGAAATTATGTTTTTTGAGGAAAACATTTCAGCATTTTTCTCCATATAATAGACTGATATGGTGCCCAATTTTGAACTTCCAAAATGCAGTTTAAATGCGACTTCAAATGATCCCAAATGTGGTTGTAAACGATCCCAGATGAGGAAGAAGGGTCTTATCTATCTTAAAAAAAATACAGTTTAAATACTTTTTATTCTCAAACGCTCGTCTTGCCTTGCGGTCCCTGAATATTCTGGCCCAAGTATGTCAAAAAACTCTGACCGTATTTTCTCCCTCAACTTCAAAAATCATTTCAAAATCATCCTACATCTTTGCAGAAGGTCTTTGCAAAGTGAACATGCAAAAAAGATCAAACACCCTTAACAAAAAAGGTAAAACAGCAATATAGGGCGATTTTGCAGTTGAGGGAGATGG
>JAHKKF010516473.1:0-25655 GCA_019740295.1 Labeo calbasu | reverse complement strand
AACAGGAACAAAAACAGTCCAGGCAGAGTAAGACAAGACAAGCGTTTGGCATTAAAAAGTATATAAATTGTATTATTTTTATAAAAATAACCGATCGTTTCGCTAGATAAGACCCTTCTTTCGCGTCCGGGATCGCATTTGGGATCATTTGAAGCCGCATTTAAACTGCATTTTGGAAGTCCTCGGGGCACCATGTCAGTCCATTATATGGGGAAATGCTGAAATGTTTTCCTGAAAAAACATAATTTCTTTACAGCTGAAGAAAGAAAGACATGAACATCGTGAATGACTTGGGGGTGAGTACATTATCTGTAAATTGTTGTTCTGGAAGTGGAGTTCTTCTTTAATAATCTCTTAATTTGCTAAAGGTAGTTGTTTAGTTTAGGTATGAGGTAGCATTAAGAGATCTAAAATATGTTCATGCATATCTGGTTATCTGGTTATTTTGATTAAAATTGCCAAATTTGGTATGGTTCACTGTTTATAACTCTTTTAAAGAGACGTTTTTTTGAAAATCAATAGAAAAAACATTAGAATAAATACTTCCAAGATGCAAGGAACCAAAGTTGTTGAAATAGTGGGCGGGCACTGTTGCAGTCTATATGGCAGAGTAAGCCCCGCCTTCTAAATAAATGAGCCAATCGGCAGCTGCCAATAGGAACAGTTAATATCCTGAGACGTGTACTTGGCTGGATCTGGAAAGGGATAGTTCACCCAAAAATGAAAATTACCCCATGATTTACTCACTCTAAAGGCGTCCTGGGTGTGTATGCCTTTTTCAGTAAGTTTAAAACTTTATAAACCGCAATCTCTGTGGTAAGTGCGTTAACGAGAGAGTGGCATTTCAGCAGATTGAGGCGTTAAAGTACATGTTCTGAATCCATTTGTCCTATTGTCGGAAAAAGCGCAACTGCATCAAGTATGTCAAGAATAGAACAGTCTGTCACTAAACAAGTAACCCAGCGTAAACAGAATCACTGATTATTAAGGGTTTTATTTGTTTTTGATGTGTCGCATCACACAACTTGCGTCTGGTGTAGACACCATGTATGGTTCTCTGGAAAAGATTGCTGTTGAATACCATATGTAAATGCAATTATTTAACTGTCAGATTTTTCATCAGACATCTTCTTTTGTGTTCCTTTTCCAAACAACATTTTCCTTCAACAATCTGCAGCCATTAAACAGATTTAAAAAAAGCTTTTATCAGCTCAGACATAGATTGACGTGTAACTGATTACATATGCAAGCATAGTTATTTAGTCTTGTGTTGTTTTTTTCCAAGAAGCACTTTAATACATAGTAGATACAATGCCTCTGTTGAAATGGTGCAGAGCTTATTTCTACCGTGCAGTCATGTCCCCCTCAAATGTAACAGACCACTCTTGATGTTGATGCAGTTTCCTAAAATAGACGCATTGGAAATACATGTCATGCTGACATGTTGCCAAATCTCAGACTATGTTACACTGAGAGTATCAATCGTTTCCAGTTGTACCTTACTTTATTTAATGTTTGTATTATAGATGATATTAAATTACATACTCTGTTTATGTTTGCATTAATCACTGGTTACTCTGTAAACAACATGATTAAAGAAGCAAAACACCAGTGATTATCACGGGTGTGTGATTTGTTTTGTGATGGACATGTCTGGGAAAATCCAAGGCGTTGATTGTGCCGATGTTCAGATGGTGATATGTGTTTTTGCTGCAGGGAAGCATAATAATCACCATGCTAATGCGCTTTGTTTTTGTCTTATCTGCAGCCATAACCAGAGGACGACTACATTCATACATCCAGTGACAGGCCAGGTCTCTGCTGAGAACTCGGATTTCAGACTGCAGGACCAGTAAGTATTGTCTTTTGACATGTCTAGGTCATTATATTTATGTCCTGTCTCAAACTAGCATCCCAGTTCTTCGAGTTGGGTTTCTAATAACAAAGATGAAATAATGAGACGTCACAGACGCTAAACAGCTCGGGCTGCATGTCTCAGGCTCCATGAGTGAATTGCATATGGGAGCAAAATAATGGGAGCAAAATAATTACAGCAGCATTTTTTCTAAAAACTGTGTTTAAAGATTAAATGGAAGCCTGTAATGGGAATAAATAATAAAATACAGGGTACATTTGTCAAATTTGACCTCATGAGGGTTTAAATAGTAACATTACCAACTATTAATTAATTTAAAAGCTGATAATATATGCTGCATAATTAGTTTATTTAGTTAATAGACTTGTATTAGTAATTAACAGTGTTGGGGGTAATGCATTACAAGTAACTTGAGTTGTGTAATCAGATTACTATGTTCAAGCAACTAGTAAAGTAATGCTTTTTAGTAATACATTTACTGTGCATTGTTCTTTTTTTGCTGTTCTTTTTTCATGTTATTTTTTTCCTTTTACAGTGCCACCAAATGGTCAAACTGTCCACTTTTTATAATTTAACCAAAGATTGAGATCATTCATATGTGATCCAAGTTTGGTGAAAATAGCTCATTCCATTCAAGAGTTGTAGCCATTTTAGTAAAAGTGGCTTCACCTACTTTAAACGTTTTTGCTTCTTGTTTCAACTGACAATGAAAATTTAAATTTGGGTTTGACAGCTTTTGCTGATCAGACTCCAGAGAACTTTTCTGCACTAGTTTGCAATAGATTTTGCGATAAATTGTAAATGACGAAAACGTTTTCATGACGGAAATGAAAAAGTAATGCAAAAGTAACATAACACATTACTTTCCATAAAAAGTAAGTAATACAATTAATCAGCTTTTTTAGGGTGTAACATCATTTTGTAACACATTACTTTTAAAAGTTACTTGGTAATTAACTAGAAGTATTTCCTACTAACAGAAAACTTTTCTACACTGGCGTGGTTCGGACTGGACAAAAAACCTAGGATTAGTTCGCAAAAGTAGGTTTTGCAAAAAATTCAAAATGGCGGAAAAAAAAAGTAACATAATATTGTAACAAATTACTTTTTAAAATAATAATAATAATTATTAATTAATTACTTGTAATAATTATTTTATACTAATCAGACTCCAGAGAACTTTTCTGCACCAGTGTGGTTAAGATTGGGCGAAAAACCTAGGATTAGTTCGTAAAAGTAGGTTTCGTGAAAAATTAAAAATGGCGAAAAACTTAGATTTTTACATTGTTACAAAAAATTACGTTTCAAATAAATGCTGTTCTTTTTTGCTCTTCTTTTTTACTGTTATAGTGCCACCAAGTGATCAAACTCCCCAATTTTTGTAATTTGACCAAACAATTAGCTCATTCATATGTGTTCAAAATTTGTTGGACATAGCTTATTCCATTCAACAGTCATAGCCATTTTAGTAAAAGTGGCTCTACCTACTTAGAACATTTTTGTTTCTTGTTCTGACCAACAATGGAAATTCAACTTGGATTTAACAACTTTTGCTAATCAGACTCCAGAGAACTTTTCTGCACTTGTCTAGTTCTGATTGGGTGAAAAAACCTAGGACTAGTTCGGAAAAGTAGGTTTTGTGAAAAATGGAGGGAAAAATGTAACGCAAAAGTAACATAGCACATTACTTACCATGAAAAGTAACCAAGTAATGCAATAAGTTACTTTCAATATTGCAACACGTTACTTTGAAAAGTTACTTTTAACTAGGAGTATTTCCTACTTTGATATTATACACTACAATTCAAATATTTGGTCTGTAAGGTATGTTTTTGTATAAAAAGAAATTCATTCTTTTATTCAGCAAGGATGCGTTCAACTGATCACATGACAGTAAAGAGTTTTACATTGTTACAAAAAACTATATTTTAAATGAATGCTGTTCTTTATAACTTCATATTCAAAAATAATTGATAAAACGCATCGCAATTTTCACAAAGCCGCTAAGCTGTTATAAACATTGCTAAATGTTTATTAGACATCAAATTGGCATTTTAGAAAATTTCTAAATTATCATGTGACACTGAATATATTAAAATAGAAATAATTTAAATAGTAATTATATTTTACAATATTACTGTTTTAACAATATTTGATCAAATATAAGGCTTGATGAGCTTAAAAGGCTTTTTTACAGTGTTTTAAAAAATCAGCACTGTCATGCAGTTATGATATATCATGCTCATGATCTATATGTTGGCAGATGCAGAGCTAGAAGGATACAGCTGACTTACGTATCACATGTCTCTACTGGCATTTGTCAATAGTCTCACTCACCCAGATCTCTTCTTGGTGCTGTCAAGTTGTAATGTATATCACAGCTGTCTGTTTTCTCAAACATGCACACAGGGCACTCGGGTTGTTATGCTCTTCATCAAAAATGATTTGTACAGGACAATATGTTGATATTTAGTGGTATTCCTTATTGAAGACAAATTTTGGGCCGTTTCATTTCATGCTGTTAAGAGATACATCAAAATCTTTCAGGTTATGTTAGGGAACCTCATAATAATGTTACACAATCCAACAGCTCTAACCTGAGAAGGATCTGTCATTAGAACATTGTTTCAACAGCTGCCCACCGGTCTTATCTAACCTGGATCTATCTAAAAGCAGCTCATATTAGCGCGTATATTACAAAGACCGGGCCTCTCTTAGCGTCTGTCTGCGAGCGGGAGGCTGCATTCTCCTGCCATGTCCTAATGGATGCATCTCATTAACAGCTGTGTGGGTGCATGAGGCTTTCTGAGAACTGCAGGTAATGTGTCATTGGCCCTTAATGTATCAGCAGACCAGGCACATGCTGGAAATAACTAATATGTGCTGTAGGGATCATATAATAACCAAACTACTATACATTATGCAGAGTACGAGCACAGATTGTTCTGAAAGAACAAGTTCTTTGACACTTTTATTTAAGTGTAATTCTGAATCAGTTTTAAAACTTTGGTTTAACTCTTTGGTGGTCAGACTTTAATGCACAACTCATTTTGCACTGTTTTTACAACAGACGTGTAGTATGCTATTGCTTTTCTAAGCAATTATACAATTTTCTGATGGAAAACATGCATTAACATCTTATATTGACAGACTGTTCAGACTCTGGTGACCCCAGTCATATCTAATATATCATAGACACATGGAGAGGGTTTGTTTTGGCTTGGGACGGTATACGCAGGCCCAATATGAGCCCCCTTGACATACAGTTGAGGTCAAAAGTTTACATATACCTTGCAGAATCTGCAAAATGGTAATTATTTTACTAAAATAAGAGGGATCATACAAAATGCATGCTATTTTTAATTTAATACTGACCAGAATAAGATATTATTATAAGATTTCACATAAAAGACTTTTACATATAGTCTAAAAGAGTAAATAATAGTTGAATCTATAAAAATGACCCTATTCAAACATATACATACGCTTGATTTTTAATACTGTGTTGTTACCTGAATGATTCACAGCTGTTTTTTTTTTTTTTTGTGTGTGTGATAGTTCTTTATGAGTCAGTGAACAGTAAAACTGCCTGCTTTCCTTTAGAAAAATTCTTCAGGTCCAACAAATTCTTTGTTTTTTTTAGCATTTTTGAGTATTTTAACCCTTTCTAGTAATGATTATATAATTTTGAGATCCATCTTTTCACGCTGGAGACAACTGAGGGACTCATATGCAACTATTACAGGAGGTTCAAAAGCTCACTGATGCTTCAAAATGAAACACCATGCATTACGAGAAAGGTGTGGGGGTGAAAACTTTTGAACAGGAATGAAAATGTGTACATTTTTCTTATTCTTTCTAAATAACTTTTTTTTTTCATTTAGTACTGCCCTTCAGAAACTACAGAAGATACTTACATGTTTCCCAGAAGACAAAATTGATCTTTAAATTGAAAAGTTTTCACCTTCCGGCTCTTAATCATTTTTATAAAAAAACGTTTTCATTGATTCGTTTTTAGAAATTCAACTATTCTTTTCTCTCGTGGACTATATGTGAATGTCTTTTATGTGACATATCTTATTCAGGTCAGTACTAAATAAAAAATAACATGCATTTTGTATGATCCCTCTTGTTTTGGCAAAACAATTAACATTTTGCAGATTCTGCAAGGTGTATCTAAGCACCAGAATACCCCAGTTTTATTTTGGTGTCATCTATATACCCATATAGGTGATATTTTGAAGTAGCATTTATTTTTATGTTTTCTTTTATGTTTGTGTTATATTTTAGGCTACCTTTTACCATCAATATTTTCCTACCTAAAAGATTTCTAAACTTCAAAAGCAATGCTTTTAGAAATATCGATCCTTTCATGTCAGTGCTGCACCATGCTGCTATACCGTGCTGATTCTTTCCGCACCTTTAGTAAGAGCCACTGAATAAAAGGTGCTAGAGAGGTTTGAGTGCCCAAAGCCCTCAGATTCTTCAAATGTGCATGTCTGGAAGGACAGTCTGTTTTTCTGTTTCTTTTGTACGTTGGCTCTTTGTATATCTGGCCATCTGTTCTAAGAATCTAAGTGTGAGAGTCGTGCTGTGAGGTTTCCTCAACCACCTCCCTGCTGCCTACCTCTTACATAAGGAGAATCTGATTAAAATTAATAAAAAAGAACAAACAAAAATTCTGTCATTAATTACTTACCTCCATGTTGTTTCAAACCTGTAAGACCTTCGTTCGTCTTCAGAACACAAATTAAGATATTTTTGATGAAATCACAGCTTTCTGACCCTGCATAGACAGCTACACAACTACCATGTTCAAGGCATAGAAAGCTAGTAAGGACATTGTTAAAATAGTCCATGTGACATCCGTGGTTTAACCTGAATTTTATTAAATTAGTTGCGTTGCTGTCTATGCAGGGTCAGAAAGCTATCAGATTTCATCAGAAATATCTTAATTTGTGTTCTGAAGATGAACGAACGTCCTACTGGTTTGGAGTGGCAGGAGGGTGAATACTTATTGACGCAATTTTAATTATTGGGTGAACTATCCCTTTAAGAGGACAGAAATAGTATATTTTTTCACACTGTTCTTATGATTTGACAGTGCTCAAGGTTAGAGTGTAATGACAGTTATGCAAAATAAAAACCTTCGTTGTTGTGTAGGCAGTAGATTGTATTTACTAAATGTTGTGGTCCTTGTAGACAGTTTCCTTTGTAATTATGCCAGCTGGAATCAGTAGATGAGACATTTTATCTATAAACACTCAGAAAAGCTGCAACGTGTGTGTATAGTTTTTAGTCAGGCAGTACTTTCGTGAACGAAGAAAGAGAGAACAGATTTAACATGGTGACTAAAGGCTGGAATACACTGGAATACAGATTTTATAACATTAGGTAACTGCGTTGGGCTCAAACTAGCAAAAAACACACATCGCGCCTAGCATCGCATTATACTGGGTGTATGATAGGGCCCGATGTGCTCTCAAATCAGCTCAAAATATCAAACTTTTATATCCTCCATCTGGATGCAATCAAAGGCTGAAGCTAAAAAATCTGTGACCATCATGCACTGTGCAGATTTCTATGAGATCTGTCAGCTCAAACTGCAAACTGCTTCTGACTTTCGGCAACTAGCGTCAACTATAATGTCCAGACTGAAAATCAGGGCAAAAAATTGGGCAAATGTTATGTATTCCAGCCTTAAAGGGGTCATCGGATGCAAACTTCACTTTTACATGTTGTTTGAACATTAATGTGTGTACAAATCTACACTATAATGATAAAAATCCATGCAGAGGTTTTTAATTAATCTGTAAAAATTAAAATCCCTTTTTTCAAATCGAGTCATTCTCAGATGCCGGTGTGGCGTCACACCGACAGAGGCCGCTCCCGCAAAAGTTGATTGACATGAGCATCTTACCTCAGATCAGCTGTAACAGTCCGACCTCCATTGTTTCGATGTAACTTAGACAAGATTATCTCCGATTGAGCGATTGAGGTGTTGTGTTGAGCAGCAGAGAGAAGAGAAGGGTGGGGCAAACAGAGCTCATTTGCATTTAAAGGAACAATCCCTCAGAATGGGATGATTTTTGCAGAGCTCATTTTGACAAGGTAAAAAGGGTGTTGTTTTACACAACCACTGAGAATTTTTAACCAAAGTATATTATAGACTTTTCATTAAGACCCTAAAAAATCATATCAACTTGTGAAAAATGGGCATCCAGTGACCCCTTTAAGATTAAAATAAACAGCAGTAAAGGTCTAATTATTTTAATATTGACACTCATAGAGGACACTTTTGGTTCTTTGACTGAAGAGTAGCCAAAACCACTGGTTCTGTCCTAGTTTGCTGTCTGTTTCTTAGTTTTGATAACTGGGATATCATTTAAAAAAAAATGATGAAAATAAACAGATCCTCTATAAAAATATTGATTACAGTTTGAAGTTTTTGGAAAGGAATTAATACTTTTATTCAGCATAAAAATCAGACATTTGTAATGTTACAAAATATTTCAAATCAATGCTGTTCTTCTGAACTTTATATGTATCACAGAGTCCTGAAAAAAGTATCAAAATATTAAGCAGCACAACTGTTTTCAACACTGATTATTAGGGACGTAACGATATTATCAATATCGTGATATCGTGATAGTAAAAATGTCTTGATATTGTCGTGGTCACATGACGATATGAAACGATCGGTCTTCCGGGCAAAAAGTGTAGTTTTTAAAATATATTTAAACTTCTTATTCTAACATAAAAGGTCATTAACCCTCTGTCACTCCCATTTTTGAATACAGACATAAAAATGCACTATCCAGACTTAAATTTTTATAGTTCATGAATGAAAACATTTTGATGTACATTGTCTGTGGTAATGCAATGTCCGATTTTAAAATGCCTTTCAAAGGATTAATTTTTAGATTTTAAGTTTTGAATTGATATATAATTTAGGGAAAAAGGCAATGAAGGAAGTCTTTTGTGACAAAGGTCAGAACTCATATTATGATGTAGATTTTTTTAAGTTGCACTCTTGACATATATTAATCTATTACTTTTCCTACATAATTTCTAACACAAAAATATGGTAACATATCTATTTAGGAGTCTTAGACCTTTTCAACGATGTATAGTTAGCCATGATTAGATGGGGTTAAAGTTGTGTTTTGGGCCATTATGCTTTGACACAGTATCTGTCAAACGAACTAACACCGAAAGCACAATATGGTTCAATCCCTTCATCGAGTCTGTTTTCGCTGTGCGTTTCAAAGCGAAGCGCGCACTTCATTCAGGCGAATGAATGCAGTGAGCTCATTTATTGCTTGTGCTGTGAGTTTAGCGCCCATTTTGGAATGCAACAGCCACCAGTTATGCTTTATTTTCGTGGCAGATGATTATAGCATTTCACTAAATTTGTAGTGAGGTGTTTTTGTAAGCCTGTTTTCACTTAAGTTTGAATTTTCCTTCAAAATAAAAGCTCTACTGCCGTTTCTGTCAAAATAAAAGCTTAGAAGTGCAGTATGAATTGCTGACAACTAGCGGTTCAAATGGGTAACGTTATTGTCCAAATTCAAAAAATCTCTTTCAAGTGTAGAAATTAGGAAAGAAGTACCGGATTTTCCCTACTGTAGTGTAAAGCAAAAATATATACCTACGAAATATTCATTTTCATTTATTTTGCAGTGTAATTGTTTTACAATATACGGCTATTACCATCATTGTTGTTATTATTATTATATTCTAATTTGTTTGGCTTCCAGTGTGAATGTAAATTAGACAGTATATCACAAATTAAAAGAGGAGTTCTTAATTGTAAACACTCAAAGTGCATTAGATAGAATAATAAAACTTTAAAATGTACAAATTAGAATTTTTTCCCCAATTCTTCATTGTCTTTTTTTTTTATATCGCAGTAAATATCGTATCATGGACTTCTGGATATTGTGATATTAACATATCGTGAGATTTTGATATCGTTACATCCCTACTGAAATGTTTCTTGAGCAACATTGAGCAAATTAAGCTTTGCATCGCACAAGTAAATTACATATTAAAATATTTTCAAATATGAAACAGTTATTTTAAATTGTAGCATGATTTTACAATATTACAGTTATTACCTGTTGAACAGTATGGAGAATATTAAAGCACTGTTGATCAGAAATTTCTTTTAAAAGGTATTTGTCAGTTTGCATAAGGTCATAAGCCACTAATATAACCTACCTGTTATCCTGAGGGATTTCGTTTGTCATCCAGGTCGGCGAGTGCTTAAGGGAAAGTTCGTTCTCTGTCTAATCACTGGGAATTATACTTGACACATCACAGCAACAGTAATTTACTAAAAGCTTTTTGAAGTGAGCCTGTGATATTAAACACAGGTACTATGAATCTCTAGTGTGAATTAATAATGAACAGAGCAGATGCAGAGCAGTACTGCATAAGAATTCTATGTGACTGGGTGTCACTTTTGGTGAGCTTTACATAAATTGTAACTCGTACTGCCTACATAGTCAGCTGATTTCTAACAGTCATGGAAGCTTATAAGTGACTAATTTTTGAAGTGTTCTGCATAGGCAGCTACACATTGATAGCACTTTGGCAGACTTAAAGGGATAGTTCAACCAAAAATGAAAATCTGTCATCATTTACTCACCAGCATGTTGTTTCAAACCTGTATGACTTTCTTTCTTCTGTGTAACACAAAAGAAGATATTTTTCTTAACACTTGGGAAGATGGTTGGAGCGTTGCGTTTTTGATTGCTACAACCATTTTGAAAGTTATTAGTGTTCCAAACTCAGAGCAGATGGAGAGATTTGTTCATGTGGAGCAACAATACTGCTCAATTTTGAGATACTGAAAACAATGGATCATAAGCTGCTCGCGTGCAAAAGAACACAGTGCTGCGCTTCATTCTGAAACATGCAACAAATATATTTAATTAAATTGCACAATTTCAGTTTTATGTTGATTAAAAGCTTTAAAGAATTTAAAGCTGTTTAGCAGCGTATCAAAGCCATCACCATGTTCTCCTTTCTTCTGCAGGACTGGCCGACACATGCTGAAGCAGCCACAGTCGACCACACGGCCCTCCAGCACCATTAGTGAGGCCTCGACTAATGTCACCTCCTCAACTCTGGACACAACTTCAGGGTCAAAGGTCAGTAACAACCACATTCTATTGGACACACAACAAAAACTAGTCAAATTGTAAGAAATTAGACCTGGTATTTTGTAGCGATAGAAGTAGAAGACAGTTTACAGAATGGGATTAGCAAGTTGCAGAACATTCTCTATGCTTGGTTAGCATCTGTTCTGGTAATTAGAGTGTTTATTCTTCTGCTGAGGCGTCAATTCCCAAGTGCTGGCGACATAAACACAGAGTGATCACAGCCCATGACTGCCATCTCTGAGCAGACACGGAAGACCAATGAAACGGATTAAGATTCGTATTGTGAGTGATTTGGTGCATATCTGTGTAAGGATGCATCGTTTGGGATGTGATGCACATGAGCTGAATAACATGCTTTTGCTTTTTCTGGATATGTAAAGGGATAGTTCACCCAAAAATAAAAATTACCACATGATTTACTCACCCTCAAGCCATCCTAGGTGTATATGACTTTCTTCTTTCAAACAAATACAATCAGAGTTATATTAAAAAATGTTCTGGCTCTTTCAAGCTTTATAATGAGATTTTGAAGCCCAAAAAAGTGCATAAATCATAAAAAGTACTTCACATGGCTCCAAGAGTTTAATAAAGGCCTTCTGAAGTGAATCAGTGTGTTTGTGTAGGAAAAATATCCATATTTAAAACTTTACAAACCGAAATCTCTAACTTTCGCTTACTGTTGTACTGTTTAAAACAGCCTTGACTAGAATGGGATGATTTTTGCAGAGCTGATTTTGGGAAGGTAAAAACGGTGTTGTTCTACACAACCATTGAGAATTTTTAACCAAAGTATATTATAGATTTTTCATTAACACCCTAAAGAATCATATCAACTTGTGGAAAATGGACATCTGATGACCCCTTTAAATTAAAAGATATTTTAAACCATTTGTGAATCTTGTATCCCTCACAGATGTTTGATATGGATTATTAACTTTAATCTAAAAAGCTAGACCTTTGCTTTACAAAACCGGGAGCTGTGTGAAGCTTATCGTTTTAAAACGGAGGCCTTGATAATATTACAGTTAAAGTCAAAAGTTTACATACACCTTGTTTACATACACCAAAATAAGAGGGATCATACAGCATGCATGTTATTTTTTTAGTACTGACCTGAATAAGATCTGCACATAAAAGATATTTACATATAGTCCAGATGAGAAAGTAATAGTTGAATTTATAAAACTGACCCCATTCAAAAGTTGATTCTTAATACTGTGCTGTTACCTTAATGATCCACAGCTGTTTTTTTGGTGTAGTGATAGTTGTTCATGAGTCCCTTGTTTGTCCTGAACAGTTAAACTGCCTGCTGTTCTTTAGAAAAATCCTTTTTTAGCATTTTTGTGTATTTAAACCCTTTCCAACAATGACTGTATGATTTTGAGATCCATCTTTTCACACTGAGGACAACTGAGGAACTCGTACGCAACTATTACGGAAGGTTCAAATGCTCACTGAAGCTCCAGAAGGAAACACGCATTGCATTAAAAACCAGGGGGGTGAAAACTTTTGAAGGAATGAAGATGTGTACCTAAAGGATTCTACTACTACTAAAAAAAAAAACAAAAAAAACACACAGCTGTGGATCATTCAGGTAAGGACACAGTGTTAAGAATCAAGTGTATGTAAACTTTTGAATGGGGTCATTTTTATAAATTTAGCTATTATTTTCTCTTGTGGACTATATGTAAACATCATTTATGTGAAATATCTTATTTAGGCCAGTACCAAATAAAAAATAACATGATATTTATATGTTCCCTCTTATTTTGGTAAAATAACATTTTGCTGATTCTGCGAGGTGTATGTAAACTTTTGACTTTAACTGTATAATCATATCATTATCTGATGTTACCTCTCAGAATGCATGTGCAAAACTAACTGAAATGTTGGGACGGCAACTGCCATAGTTTGACAAAAGAGATGCAGAGGACTGCAACAGCAGGAATGCTCCTGTGTCATCTTCCGTCTCCATTTAGACTGTTTTAGATGAATGAGTGTGTGTAGCTCTTGTCGTTGGCAGTGATGTCGTGCAGTGGTGATGTATTAGCCGTATGAGTGCTCTGGCATGTGTTAGTGCTGGGCAGCATGTACAGTAGGCTTACGTTGCTTGCCCACAGAATGCCAGTGGATGGTGTGGAAGATCAGCTATGCACCCCTGGCAGATGGTCCAGACTAATAGGTGATGAATGAGCTTTCAATCCCTCTGGTCATCTTCGGTTTGTGTGTGTGTTGGTGTGTGATGTAGGGATCCAAGTCCAGTGGAAGGGTCCATAGCTTTGGAAAACGTGATCATGCCATAAAGAGGAATCCCAGTGTTCCTGTAGTAGTACGTGGATGGCTCTATAAACAGGTAAGAGAATTTGACCAAGCTTCTGCTTTTCAAACTTTACAGACTAGGGGTCGACCAATATGTGTTTTTCAGGGCGATGCTTATATTGATTTTTACAGATCAAGGAGACAGATAACCAATATTTTGAACCGATATATAGGTTTGGTGTGCAAATTAAATTTACACTACCTGTCAAAAGTTTTTGAACAGTAAGTTTTTTAAATGTTTTTTATTGTAATGAATTCTCTTCTGCTCACCAGGCCTGCATTTATTTGATTCAAAATACAGCAAAAGCAGTAATATTCTGAAATATTTTTACTACTTAAAATAACTGCTTTCCATTTGACTATATTTTAAAATGTAATTTATTCCTGTGATCAGAGTTATTTTTCAGTATCATTACTCCAGTCTTCAGTATCACACGATCCTTCAAAAATCATTCTAATATGCTGATTTGCTGTTTAAGATTTTTTTTTGTATTATTATTATTGTTATCAATATTTAAAACAGTTGAGTACATTTTTTCAGGATTCTTTGATGAATAGAAGGATCCAAAGATCAGCATTTATCTGAAATAAAAAGTTTTTGTAACATAACTGTAACGTAACCATTAAAAACTGTGATGATAAAGACATTTATAACGTTACAAAAGATTTCTGTTTCAGATAAATGCTGTTCTTCTAAAATTTCTATTCATCAAAGAAAACTGAAATAAATTCTACTCAGCTGTTTTCAACATAATAATAATAATAATAATAATAAATGTTTTATGAGCAGCAAATCAGAATATTAGAATGATTTCTGAAGGATCATGTGATGATAATGATGCTAAAAAAATCAGCTAAAAATCACAGAAATAAATTACATTTTAAAATATATTCAAATAGAAAACAGTTATTTTAAATAGTCAAAATATTTCAAAATTTTACTGTTTTTGCTGTCATTTGGATCAAATAAATGCAGGCTTGGTGAGCAGAAGAGACTTTAAAAAACATTACAAATCTTACTGTTTAAAAACTTTTGACCGGTAGTGTATAATGTTGAAATTAAAAATAACAAGGGCTCTGACAAAAACTTTTTTTAAATGCTTTTAAATTATATTATTAGCAAATTGGTTTTGAAAATATCGGTGCTGATAATCGGCCAGGCCGATAATCGGTCAACCCCATTACAGACCCAGGAACCCAGCAACTTTTAGTGGTAAAAAGTATATCTTGTCCTTGGATACCTTGTCTTTTTCCAGATCAAATCATTTAAATTAAAGGGACCAAAAAGACCAAAACGTCTAGTTTATGAAGCTTAAAACCATTTTGTGTGACAACAAATATGAATAAATGGGGAAATGTGTCTCCCTAAACATCAACAGCCTTGCAGCACAGCATATTTTGGGAATCACTGCCACTTCTGAACAGTTGAAATGCACATTTTGAGTATTCAAATGCAAGGTAGGCAGCTCATTTGGCATTTCTTTTTGAGAGCAAGTCAGTCAGTCAGTTATTCTGACATAAACACAAGGGTCTTTCATGGTGTGAAAACATCAGGAGTGTATTTACATGAATAGTTTTTGATAATAGACTTCGAAAAAACTCTTTAACTAGAAGTGAAATGGTGCTGTCAAGGGGAAGTGCTGCGAATTGCCTGTTTGAAGTCTGTTTGAAGCGCTGTCTTTCCCCATCTGATGTCTTCAGCTGCCTGAAGGTGTGTGTTTCCCCATCAGTGTTTGTGTTGCTTTGTACTTTCAGGACAGCTCAGGGATGCGGCTGTGGAAGAGAAAATGGTTTGTTCTCGCTGATTATTGCCTCTTCTACTACAAAGGTGGGTTGCTCTACCAAACATCAAACAGAATCCCATTTACACATGGACATATTTTAGTACGTGTTAACTTTTCTCTCAGATAATGATTATGTGCATTGTTTTTCACTAAATCCTAGCTCTACTAATTGCACTTTCAGTCTTTTAGCTATGTCCCCAGAGTTAAACATGACACATTTAGCAAACTCTAAAAGTAGTTTACTCAGGGAAATCTCATATTTATGCATATTTAATCTCATATTGGGTCATACCAACTTGTTATGTGAGCTGACTCAATTGTTTGTGTTATTATAAAGATTTTAAATCAGCTTTTCACCTTGAAAGAATGTGTTTTTTCAACTTTGTCATATTAAAAAATGCCCAACAGTGCAGGGAATGAGGAGAGGGTAGCATTTTCTGTTTCAGGTTTTCTTATTACATTCATGACAGCACTGATAAAGCACAAATCCCTCACACCTTCAGCACTCATAGATCCTTATATAAGGACTTCATGACCATCAAACTTTTCTGTGGGAACCAGGCAATTCTCACCGTACTCCTTCATTAGAAATGCCATACCATTTTGGATGCTGTTAGATCCAAAGTGACTGACTTTGAAAAGGCTAAAAGAGTTATTGCGGCTTGGCTGCAGTAGGTAGTTCTGGTATAGATAAACAACAGTGCATTTCACCTCTGTATTCTGCATCTTACTGTGTTGTCACACTGTGTACTCTTGCAACAGTTTTTACTGGCTCTGAGGCTTTTTGCTTGGTTTTCTTCTTCTCAAAAAACACTTGATGAAAGGAAAGTTAAAACTAAAGGCCTGGTTATTTCAGGGAACTTGTCGCAAGTCTGTTGTTTTGGAATTTCTTTTTAAAACTATGATGTGGTGTTCCTCTTGTATCACTGCACACTTTTGTGCAGAGGAATAAGTCTCCTGACAAGCTTTCTCTAATGTTTTTCCATTGTTGTCAGCATTAGGCCTGGGAGTGATTTAGTGGGCTGTGAAACACTTTTAAGTGACAAGAAATTACAGGCTTTAAGGCTTTAACTTGCACCAGAGCATTTTTATTTGGTTTTATTTTGTAACTTTTAGGAGGGTGTACTTAACATTTTGATAAGAAATTGCTTTGATAAGAAATTATCAAAGCAAATTTTGACATATTTCTTTAGTAATTGATCAATCAGACTCTCTGGAACATTTCACTGAAGTTTCAGAAGGGATGTACTCATTTATGCTGAGTACTGTACTTGTAGTTCACATTTTAGTTTATGAAAGTACACTTTAAAGTTTATTCTCTTTTATACTAGTAGTTTCTTTTAAGTGAGCTTAAAGGGATAGTTCACCCAAAAAAAAAAAAAAAAAAAAACACCCCATGATGTGCTCACCCTCAGGCCGTCCTAGAAGTATATGACTTTCTTCTTTAGACAAATTCAATCGGAGTTAAATTAAAAACTGTCCTGACTTATTCAAACTATAGAAAGACAGTGAATGGGTGTCGAGATTTTGAAGCCCAAAAAAGTGCATCCATCCATCATAAAAAGTACTCCACATGGTGTAAATATAAATATGGATTTTTTCTTAAACAAAGAAATTGCTTTGCTTCTGAAGACCTTTATTAACCCCCTGGAGCCCTTCACTGCCATTATAAAGCTTGGAAGAGCCAAGAAAATGTCAATATAATCCAGCCAAATCTTTATCTGTTGTTGTGTGGGTTAATAGCACTGTGTACAGAAAAGATCAAGGCTGACTTGTTACTCTAAATTAAAAAATGTAAGTTTATTAGATCAGTATTTAAAAAAGCATATCTAAAAAAGCACATGTTGGCATTGTCAAACGATGGAATAACAGAAAACTATGTGTGCTTTGAATAATAAATTATATTTTTAAAAATATATATTTCAGTCAAATGATTAATTTGTTGATTAATTTATTGATTAATTAATGTTTTTTTTTCATTTAGTGATAGTTGTTCATCCCTTGTTTGTCCTGAACAGTTAAACTGTCCTCTGTTCTTCAGAAATATCCTTCAGGTCCCACACATTCTTTTGTTTTTCAGCATTTTTGTGAATTTGATCCCTTTATTATCCAACAATGACAAGTATGATTTTGAGATCCATCTTTTCAAACTGAGGACAATTGAAGGACTTATATGCAACTATTACAGAAGATTCAAACTAACTTTTTGAATTTAAAGATAATATTTAACTTACTTTGTCTTCTGGGAAACATCTTCTTCAACAGATTCTGAAGGGCAGTACTACATGGAAAAAAATACTTTTAGGCAAAATAAGAAAAATGTACACATCTTCATTCTGTTCAAAAGTGTACACCCCCGACTCTTAATGCATCCTTTTTCCTTCTGGAGCATCATTAAGCATTTGAACCTTCTGTAATAGTTACATATGAGTCCCTTAGTTGTCCTCAGTGTGAAAAGATGGATCTCAGAATCATACAATTATTACTGGAAAGGGTTTAAATGCACAAAATTGCTGAAAGACCAGAGAATTTGTGGGACCCGAAGGAATTTATGAACAACTACCACTAAAAAAAAAAAAAAAACACAGCTTTGGATCATTCAGGTAACAACACGGTATTAAGAATCAAGTGTATGTAAACTTTTGACCTCAGCTGAATATCTCTATTAAGTACATAAAAACTAGACTGAAAGTGTATTTTTTTAGATTTAAAGAAGTATACTAATAGTACAGTTAAATAAACTTCTATTTTGTAAGGGAGAGCTACATTATAAGAATAATTCACCAAAAAATGAGAATTCTGAATTCTGAGAATTCTTCTCAATTGAGGTGAGCAAATAAACATTTTTGTTTATTTTCACAGTCAGCTTTATTTCTTGTTTGAGATCATTAATTATGTATGTCCTATCTGACATCAAATCTATTCTCTCTGTTTCATTCACCATTTGATGCTTGTCAATGCATGTTTGATTATTACCTCCGTCTGGTCATAATGGATTGTAATTCATCCTCATTTTCCAGTCAGTCTGCTCTTCCCTGATTCAGACCCCCAGCTCTCTGCTCACACAAATGAAACGGTGACCTGCCTCAGTTTGGAATCTCTCCTTCAAATAACCTAGAAGTATTTTTAACCTATTACTTCCTAATCCAGCCACCCTTATCGCTTGTCAACCCAACACTCAATCTCTGTTTAAGACACTCCCACACACAAACACACACACACACACCGGTGTCACCAGCGTTTAACTGGAAAGAAATGGTCAGGGCGGAACAAGGAGGCAAAGCAAGGCTAAACTTAAATGTGTGAAATGTGATGATGTTATCATAGTGGTGTGAGAAACACAGGTCAGAGAGTATCGCATGCCAGGAAGGAAGAGAGAGTGAGGAAAACACCAAGACAAAACTAGACTGGTTGCTCAACTGGGTTGTTTTTACTCCACAGACAGTCGTGAAGAGTCGGTGCTGGGTAGCATTCCTCTGCCGAGCTACACTATCGCTCCTGTGGGACCTGAAGATCACATTAGCCGCAAATATGCCTTCAAGGTAAGATCTCATTTTGACACCGATAGCAACACTTTTAAAAGAATTCTGACTCTATTTACCATCTTAAATCTGCAACAGTGTTTACTTAAAAGGTATAACTTAAAGGGACAGTTCACCCAAAAATGAACATTCTTTCATTATCATTATCATCATTAAATACTACTACACTAAATGAGGATTGGAGTTTCTCAAAAAATACATTAGCACAAAAGTATTATAAAAGTGGTCAATATGACTCTTTAAACACTGTAGCTAGTTTTCTGTAGTCATGTGGTAGCTTTGGATGTCAAACAAACCATTCAACTTTGTTATCCAGTTGCATTTTTGTGTTTTTGACAGAACTATTGCGTGACACCCAGTGTTGTTTTTTGTTAACTAAAACTAAATGTATTAAAAATTGTTTTTGTTAATTAAAATAAAGATGAAATGAAATGAAAGTTATGAATGTTAGATGAAAAAAACTTGTTTGCCCTGGAAACTAATTAAAAATTAAATAACTTAAATGCAAGTACTAAAATTACAATATATCAGTGGTGGGCAGTGGTGTTTTTACGCATTTTACATTTATTCCAAAATAGTAACTGCAGTATCAATTTAAACAACATTTTTTATTTGTGAACTAATGTTCAGCTATTCTTTTTAATAGTTAACTTGTAACTATTTTTTGAAGTTTTCGGTTCATTAGCCATCAAAGCTCGAAATTTCACCAAGTTGATTACTCACTAAAAACTCCCACACGTCATGTTTTGATGCCATTTCAAGTCTTATTTTGATATGAAACAAAGTAGTGTGTGAATTGTTTCCACTCTAAAAAATGCTGGGTTAAAAACAACCCAACTTGGGTTATTTGGCTATCCAGTGCTGGGTAAATATTGGACAGAACACATGCTGTGTTTTTACCCAACATGCTGGATTGCTGTATTTAAGTCAACTATTGTTTAAAAATTATTATATTGCTGGCTTAAAACAGGTTCGAATTTAAAAATCACAAACAGAATTATAGAGGCAACAGCAATAATCAAAAGATAAACATTTATTATTGAACAAGAACACCTATGGACAAAAATATAAGACAAATTAATTTTTTTTGGATGAATACAGCATAGTTTACAATATTTGTGTAATAATCATTTTAGAAAATAAAAAATATATAACATTTAAAAGTATCATTTTAATTTAAGTGTATTCAACTGTTATCTGTAATCATTTTTTTTCACCAAATTCTCGTGCCGGTGTGTCGCTGAAGTCTGGGCTGGTGATGGGCTGCTGTTCGCCAGGGGATCTACGAACTTTAGACTGCCAACTCGCGTTTCTCTCGTAGCTGAAAGATGCCGTGACTGACTCCATAACCTGTAAACAAACAGTACTGAGATTAAATAACATATTTTAACATCAAATTAAACTAAATTCAGTATTATAACAAATATAATAAGTTTGTTATGCAAGGCAAAATGCATTTCCATCATGGGAAACGACCACTGCTGACGCAACTGACTGACATCTCGTCCTTGTATGTTGCGTTGAATAAAAAAAATAGAATTTACAACACAGTGAAGACTTCACAAATAAAATGAAATGAAATGTATACAAACCTTTATTTTGCTGAAGAAGTGCACAGCGGAGCAGAGAACCACTCTCTCTTGTAGAGAGCTCAACCCAACGGTTGGGTGGAAAAAATAACCCAGCATTAAAAATGAACCAGCAGCTTAGTTACAGAAAAACTATCCAGCACCTGGGTAAAAAATATTACAAATAATGCAATAAAATGACCCAACAAGCTGAACCCAACATTTGGGTTAAAAAGGGATAACCCAGCATTTTTAGAGTCCGGAAAAACGTACAAATGTTAAAAATAACCCAATAAAATGACCCAACAAGCTGAACCCAGCATTTGGCTTAAAAAAATAGCCTAGCATTTTTTAGAGTGCGGAAAAACTACCCAGCACGTGGATAGAAATGTTTAAAATAACCCAATAAAATGACCCCACAAATTGAATCCAGCATTTGGGTTTAAAAAAATAACCCAGCATTTTTTAGAATGCAGAAAAACTACCCAGCACCTGGGTAAAAAATTTTTTAAATAACCAACTAAAATGACCCAACAAGCTGAACCCAGCATTTGGGCCTAATGCTGGGTTTTTAAATTCAGTCTTCCCATTAATGCCACAAGAGGCTGGATTTATCGCATGAACCAATCACAGCCGAACATAACCAGTCATATCTAATCATATCGCAATGGAGGCATTGCCTCGTCTCACGTAACTTTCCCCCATTCATTCTCAAACACTGCACGGCTTAAAACTCAGTGGGCCCAGGGGAGGCGAGAACACAGACTCCTTTTGTAATTTTACCTTTTGGTGTCACTGTTGGATAGTTTTACTTTGGTAATTGACAACAACCCTGGTGAAAAAAAAACAGCATATGCTGGTAGGTATGTTTTGATGCTGGTTTAACCAGCAAAGAACCATCTTAAACCAGCTAAGGACCAGCTTAATCCAGCATCAAAACATACCTACCAGCATATGCTGTTTTTTTCACCAGGGAGGATTTTCATTTTCATGGGTGACTCTATAATTGTCCCAAGCAAGCTATGTAATTATCATGAAATAAACCCTTTCAGGGTAATACAGGTCCTGAACTCCCTGTCACAATTTATATTGTGCCAATGACCTGCTGACTCTAAATATTGTAAATGCTTATTCATCTCATCTCATTTTCCTTGCACTAGCTGCTTCCTCTTCTCCAGTTAGCTGTGTCTTTCTGTTCTGTCATGTGAAGTTGCTGATTTTGAAGTCACTTTGAGTCACTCCCTGCAGTTATGAATATACATGCTTCATTATCTTGCATGGCTTCAGCCCTGTGTACGGAATGCAGATAGAAATCCATATATTTTCCCCATGAAGACCATCAATTTATATACAACCAATTACACAAGCTGTTTTTATACATGTAAAGTTCTCCTTTTTGTGCTTATCTGTGTGCGAGTGTTTTGTAGGCGAAGTCTACAGTAGTTCATGTGGATTCATCCCCTGCAGCTTGTGTGGTTCATTGTTGTCCTCATGGGGTTCATGACACAGTGTGAATGTATGGGTCTGTTCTCATCCTGAGGGCAACTAGGTTACATAACCAGTCTACCTCTCTCTGCTCAACTCCTGTTCTCAAAGCCAGAAAGGTATTTTTCAACGTGGGAGAGAAAAGAAACGACATTTCAGTTTTCGACAAGATCTTAACGCTTAATGGTTTAAAGTGCATGGTGATCTCAGTTTGCTCTTTGCAGCACTCCTCTTTCACTTTCCTTCCTTAACGGATAGTTTTACACAGCCTACGGTGTCACGTCGTTCTTCTGGAGTGCCTTACTAAACTAGTAGTTGTATCACACACTCTTTAGAGGGTTACGGATCATTAGCCGTAAGCTTCACACAAGAGAGAATGTTTACCTTGGTATCTGGATGTAGATTTTTGGTATTGAGGGACTCAGATGGGCGGCCGAGAGTCTGTAATCTGCACTAATCCTCTATGAAAAAGAAGGCTTACCGCGGTGAATTCTGCTCAGACAGCAAACTCGCCCCACATGCTGGTAGACAGACACGGCAGAGCGTCAGAGAGCGTTTCACTGATTCCGCGATGAGCTTCTAGATATCCGCACGAAGGTGGGAAAGGCTACTGAACCCCAGGCTACTGAGCTCAGCAAACTTTGGCTTTTGTATTTCTGTTATGGCTTCTAACTGTGGGCATTTGTGCTTTGTGTTGCGGGCTGTTTTGTGGTCTGGCGTGTTGTTTTGTGCTCTTGCGCTCCTGCTGTTTGTTTCTGTCATCCTCTTATCTTGACGGCGCTGAGAGTCCTTAAATTATACTGACAATTTCCCAGAACTTGTATATGTTCTAAACAGGAAAAGCTTGTAGGTGTTGGTTCAGGTGACCAGTCATTGTGCTTTATTTGCTGAACTGTGTCCCTCTTCTGTTCCCAATGGTGGGCTTCCTGCCTGTGATGAGTGGCTGACAGTCCAGAAAGGCTCTGAGACACATTCAGCATCACCCGTAAATAGGTACACTTTTAACTTTAAAGTTTCTCTAACTTAACCTCTGGCATGTGAGAACTTCTTGGGAATGTTTGTGACCTTTCTCACTGACATGATTTCCTCTTTGTGAGATGTGATGTGTGAAATTATTCTGGTCAGAAAATGATAACCAGCAGACATTTGAGCAGTTGTAGGATATAGCTGATTTTTTTTTGTTCTTTATTTGCATGTGAACTTTTATCAGAATCAGAATTAGCTTTATTTGCCAAGTGTGCGCAAACACACAAGGAATTTGTTGTGTTTTTTTAAGGTGCTCCTGGTACATACATATCTGACATGAGAACAGAGAAAACATTTAAATAAAATAAACACTTAAAATAAATAATAATGTGTATGAATCTGGAACAGAAGATTTATGTACAGATTTGTGCATTATTTACTCTATATACTCTATCTTACAATATTACAAATTATCAGGTAATTTGTAATATTATGATTAGTTTACTTAGTCAGGGTTCCCACGGTCATTTCCAAACCAAAAAAGTCATGGAAATAAATGGATAGTTCACCCAATTGTGTCATTAATTACTCACCCTCATGTTGTTCCAAACAAAAATATTTTTGATGAAATCTGAGAGCTTTCTGACCCTGCATAGACAGCAGCGCAACTACTGCGTTCAAGGCCCAGAAAGGCAGTAAGGACATTTTTAAAATTGTTAAGTCGTTATTTTTGTTTTCTTTTTATTTTAACAATGTCCTTACTACCTTTCTGGGCCTTGAACATGTCAGTTGCATTACTGTCTATGCAGTGTCAGAAAGCTCTCAGATTTCATCAAAAATATCTCAATTTGTGTTTCGAAGATAAACGAAGGTCTCACGAGTTTGGAACAACATGAGGATGAGTGATTGACATAATTTTCATTTTTGGTTGAACTATAACTTTACATAGTTAAAGCCACTTTTTCACTGTCAGGCCAAACCACACTCATTGTTTAACCATTCGATTCCGTGCCTATCCGGCCAAGCCGGTACAGATATTGTATCAGTTTCCACTGTAGGGCTGATAACAGAGATGGAACACTTACGCAAGTGTTTACATATGGTATGAGATGTAAATAGTGAGCACTCTATGGAGAATGAGATATTTCTGCTTTGAACAAAAGCAAAACTTGGCCAGCTACAAAAAGAAACTAGTAGCCAGAAAACAAACAAGTGACCAATCCTGATAGGTAAAATCAGTACACGCATTCCACTGGCACATTCCACTAGTTCAGTTTTAGGACGAGACTAAAATGGAAAATGACTGTAACTGTTCCTTACTGTTTGTAGAACCGTTTGGCCTGATGGTAGAAAAATGGCATTTGTCTTGTTTCTTACATAATCCTATGAATACAAATGCAGAGTGGAACCATTAATTGAAATCAAATTGTGAATTGGACTGAATAAAATAGTTTTAAATTCTAACTGAATTCTAAAAGTTCCAAAATCGTTATAGAGTGTTTTCACGACCCGTCATCAGTCGGCCATATTGGCGGCACTGAAAGTAAACAATGCCACTGAACTGAACGAAACTTGCATATTTTGCTGATTATTGCTCCTGAAAATGGTCAGTTATTGGGCTGTACTAATCGATCGGACTGAGAAAAAAAATTGGAGTACTATAGACTGCCAAAAGTTATAACAAATCAAAAAGAAGAGTGCAAAAAATACATTTTACATGTCTGAGGAACAAAAGGCATTTGTGGTTGGCCAAACTGAACCAGGATTTCCAGGGCAAGAATCTTGACAATATTTGTGTTTGTTTTTATCCATTTCCAGTCAGGTAGGTGAAATATTAGGCTAATAGCTTAGTTACTACTGCTCATACATATCTTTACCACCTATTAACTTTAGTTTGTCAAAATATTTCGCCCTTTCCTGCTTACTAAGTCCTCTGTATGATTTAGCAGCTTCCACAAGTTTTTTTCATGGTTTAGACAGCGTATTCAGTAGTACCTTAAACATGCAGTCCATGCTGTTGTTTACATCGGAGTATCGCCAATATGGCCGCACATCCGGGTAACTGACTGAATCGTGACGTAAGTGCAAATCCTCTACTGAATCGTATTGAAAATCAATAAATCCTGAATCAAATCAATTCACACACACCCATGCCAGACATCTTAACATATACCTTTCTAGAAAATACTACACTTTAAAGGAGAAGTCCACTTCCAAAACAAAGATTCAGATATAATGTACTCACCCCATTGTCATCCAAGATGTTCATGTCTTTCTTTCTTCAGTCGTAAAGAAATTATGTTTTTTGAGGAGAACATTTTAGCATTTTTCTCCATCTGAAAAAAAACTTCCAAAATGTGGTTTAAATGCGGCTTCAAATGATCCCAAATGCGGTTGTAAACGATCTCAGCCGAGAAAGAAGGGTCTTATCAACGCAACGATCAGTTATTTTCATAAAAATAATAGAGTTTATATACATTTTAATGCCAAACGCTCGTCTTGTCTTACTCTGCCTGGACTGTTTTTTCGGGTTCATGACAGTTAGGGTATGTCGAAAAACTCCCATCTCATGTTCTCCCTCAACTTCAAAATTGTCCTATGTCATTGTTTTACCTTTTTTATTAAGGGTGTTTGAGCTTCTTTGCATGTTCACTTTGCAAAGACTGTATCTGTATTTCAGCAGCGATGTAGGATGATTTTGAAATGATTTTTGAAGTTGAGGGAGAAGAAACGATTGGAGTTTTTGTCTTGAGGCAAACTACACAGAGTTCAGGAAGAGCGAGACAAGACAAACGAGATTAAAAAGTATTTAAATTGTATTTTTTAAATAAAAATAAAAGATCGTTTCGCTAGATAAGACCCTTCTTCCTCGGCTGGACTTTTTTACAACCGCATTTGGGATCGTTTGAAGCCGCATTTAAACTGCATTTTGGAAGTTCAAAATC
>JAHKKF010516472.1:0-13546 GCA_019740295.1 Labeo calbasu | reverse complement strand
AATAATATATATATATATATATATATATATATATATATATATATATATATATATATATATATATTAGGCAAAACAAAAATAATGTACACATCTTTATTCTGTTCAAAAGTTTTCACCCCCCAGCTCTTAATGCATCGTTGAGCGTTAAGCATCAGTGAGCGTTTGAACCTGCTGTAATAGTTGCATACGAGTCCCTCAGTTGTCCTCAGTGTGAAAAGATGGATCTCAAAATCATACATTCATTGATGGAAAGGTTCAAATACACAAAAAAACTCAAAAAACCAAAAAAAACAAAACAAAGAATTTGTGGGGCCTAAAGGATTTTTTTTGTTGAACAGCAGGCAGTTTAACAGACTCACAAACAAAAATCAAATCAAAAAATAATATAATAATAATACAGCTGTGGATCATTCAGGTAACAACACAGTATTAAGAATTAAGTGTACGTAAACTTTTGAACGGGGTCATTTTTATAAATTCCCTTGTGGACGTATATGTAAATGTCTTTTTATGTGAAATATCTTATTCAGGTCAGTACTAAATCTAAAAAATAACATGTATTTTCTACAATCCCTCTTATTTTGGTAAAATAATTAACATTGTGCAGATTCTGCATGGTGTAAGTAAATGTTTGACTTCAACTGTACAACTGTGATTTTTGTCATGCTCAAACAGCCTGGCACTAGCAAAGCCAAACCACAGGGTTTGATTCCTAGAAAAGCAAGGTGGAAAAAAAGTAAATGCGTACCCTGAATGCAAAATAAGTCGCTCTGGATAAAAGCCCTCTTCCAAATGCATAAATGTGAATTTTCAAAGAAATCTCCTGCAATGACTGACATGTAAACTGGAAGTAATATGTATCACAGTTTTTCTTGACTGCCAAGATTAAAGCCTTTTTTTTGCTTGTGCATGCAAAATGAAACGTATGTAATGAGGTCATGTGACAACAATATGGCAAGTTACTGTTTGAAATATTTGCATAATGCATTCAGTTTCACTGAAACTGAAAATAATAGCAGGAAATATGTAAGCATTCACCACACTGTACGAGGAAAGAGTGGTCTGGTATTCTATGCACATGGACCACACTTGCCATGCACTGGGGCATGTTCGTTTTCGTGTGCATCCAGCGAAAACGTTATCTCATCGCATTCAATTCAGACTGCAAGCTAGTCAAATATCATTTCTTTTTCCACACACACACACTCTGTGACTTTACCTCAACTTGTGAATGCTTGTACATTCATTTATTGACTTAAATGAGCAATCACAGTCAAATTGCACACGTATCACAATCTCAAGTTAATACACACTGCACAACCACGACCGGCCACGTTTGTATCTTAAAGTAAACCATTTACAGAGCTGAAATAATGTGCCACTCACTGTGAATGTAAAACGAGGCTGACAGATAGGGACTATCTGACAGATTGGGGAATGTAGGCACTGCTTATCCTTCATTATGAATGAGGGCGGAATATAGAGAGTCATTATGGATTTCTGCACGAAGCATATACAATGCATTATAGATTGCGGTGGTGTGTCAGGCCCGGTAATCAAAGGCCGCAGTGCGGGACTGAATCAATAGAGTGACCTTCTGCTAGTGTCTCAGTACAGCAGACCGCCAGCTATTTATGCACATCACTACCGCAGTCAACGGGGTGCGCACAAGGGGCACTACTACACAGAAACACGGGATTTACCCACACTCCTGTTGGCGTACACTGAAATCAGATTAAAATGTAATGCATGAACTGCTGTTTTAATTATTAAAGGGATAGTTTACCCAAAAATGAAAATTCTGTCATTAATTGCTCAGCCTCATGTTGTTCTAAACCCGCAAGACCTTCGTTCATCTTCAGATCACAAATTAAGATATTGTGCTTTCTGACCCTGCACAGACAGCAATTCAACTGACACATTCAAGGCCTAGAAAGCCAGTAAGGGCTTTGATAAAATAGTCCATGAGCAGAAGAGAATTCTTTAAAAAACATTAAAAATCTTACTGTTCAAATTTGACTGGTAGTGTACATAAAGTTCCTTTATTTGATGTGTGTAATGCAGGACGACATATCTCTTTACTACACTAAATAAAGTGCCTCTTCAGCATGACATTCTGCTTATTTCTACTTGTAATTAACTCAGTACACTCGGGGGTGAGGCTGAGATTCCCAGCTTCACACACAAACGTATATCACAGAGCGTCAGTGTAAGTACACACTCAACATCCTCATTACAGAAATGTCACCACTGACTGCTATTAGTCTTAGTTTTAAATGAGAAATGGGGAGCAAGTCATTAAAATACTGCAATAATACGAACCGGATGATTTGGTGCTGAAAGAGAAATAATCTGTAAACTGCACCGTCCCGCATGAGCGCATACCCCTTTACCCCGCTCCTACAGCTCATGAATAATTGAGATCTGCATAGTGACACAGCAGTGCACAGACAAGGACAGCAATAAATCCATAATTAATGCCTGCATTTATGAAAGTGCGCAGGGCTGAACAACAGCCTGCTCAGGTTAGGGTGGATTTCAGCAGGGTTTCATGTATCTTTCTTCCTCTTCTCGTTCTCAACAGAGGATGAAAGACAACTCAGCTAGACTCAAAAGGTTCATGGCAAGCCTCACCAAACCTACATTTACAGTCGAGTTCAAAAGTTTACATACACCTTGCAGAATCTGCAAAATGTTAATTATTTTTATCAAACAAAGACGGATTATAAAAAATGCATCTTATTTTTTATTTAGTACTGACCTGAATAAGATATTTCACATGAATAATGTTAACATATACATCCACAAGAGAAAATAATAGTTGAATTTATAAAAATGACCTCGTTCAAAAGTTTCAAAAGATTCTTAATATTGTTTTTTTTTTTTTTTTGATAGTCCCTGTTTGTCCTGAACAGTTAAACTGCCTGCTGTTCTTCAGCTGTTCTCCAACAATGACTGCATGATTTTGAGATCCATCTTTTCACACTGAGGACAACTGAGAAACTCATTTGCAACTATTACAGCAGGTTCAAATTCTCACTGACGCTCCAGAAGGAAAAACAACGCATTAAGAGCCAGGAGTGTAAACTTTTGAACAGAATGAAGATGTGTGCATTTTTCTTATTTTGCCTTTTTTTATTTAGTACTGTCCTTCAGAAGCTACAGAAGACACTTAAATGTTTCCCAGAAGACAAAATAAGTTAAATTTACTCTGATCTTCAAATTCCAAAAGTTTTCACCCCTCAGCTCTTAATGCATTGTTTTTCCTTCTGGAGCGTTTAAACCTTCTGTAATACTTGCATATGAGTCCCTCAGTTGTCCTCGTGTGATCTCAAAATCATACAGTCATCGTTGGAAAGGGTTCAAATACACAAAAATGCTGAAAAACCAAAGAAGTAGTTGTTGTCTATGCAGGGTCAGAAAGCTCTCGGATTTCATCAAAAATATCTTAATTTGTGTTCAGAGAATGAGCGATGGTCTTACTCGTTTGGAACGACATAGGGGTGAGTAATTAATGACAGAATCATTATTTTTTTACTCTCTCTGTGGCACACTGGGTCTCTCATTGTGGATTTGGCACAGTTGTAATTACAATCCAACTGAACTGCAATGATCTATATCGATATGTAACATATATTGTGATGCTGTTACCGATAACCAGTCCTAGTATCAGCTTGTTCTTGTTGACGGTGCAAAAAACAAAGTCAGTCCATGTACTTGATATAACTGAGCAGCCATGCATGCAGTCATGCTACATTGACTTTTACCGTTAAGATTTTCATACCTCAGCTTTTCAATGTGACACCAAAGAGATCACTGCACTGTCTCCATCTTCGAATGTCTACAAACTTTTCTTAAAGGAGCTAGAAATGACACATTTTTAAAGTGATAGTTCACCTTCATATCATTCTGTATCATTGTTTTCTTCCACTGTGACGTCAATGGTATATTTTTCAACATTTCTCCTTTTGTATTTTTCAGACGAAATAAAGTCATTTGGAACAGCATGAGAGTAAACAAAAGATCACAGATTTTTCATATTTGGCTGAACTACTCTTTTAAACTGTGAAAATAACAATCATTTTAAATACTTATCGATTTAATGTTGTGATGATAGACTATCATAACACGCTAGTGTATTGATATTTCCTTTTCTTCTGTTGGCTACTTCCTACATCTTCAGTAGATGTTTTGAAATTAGGTTTTATTGACATTTCTCAGTTAATGCAGCTGTAAATAGAGATGGTCCTTTTCTGCTGGTAAAGATTTATCCTCTCTCCCTCTCGCACACACACACCACACACAGCAAGGATAATAGACTCTCTAATTTCCTTTCCCATACTGATGTGCAAACTGTCAGCTCTTTTCATTCCAGTAGAGGTGCATTGTGGGAGCTCCACATGTCTGTGGACCACTCCCACTGACTTCACACCGCATTATGCAGCTTGACTCCTGTACAGATCCAGTGTCCTGTGGGAATCGCTGATTACCTGTACGCTTTCCATTCAGGTAGAAGATGAATGTTTTAATCATTGAGAAAGATGAAAAACACAAGGATGTCATGCTCAGGTGTGGTCTGGATGCACATGCCTCATGTTTCGTACAATTTCTAGAGCAGTACAAGCCACGGGGCTTAAATGTGAGCAGGTTAAGTAGGCCATCACATACAAATACAAAAACACAAAAGGTGACAAACTGCTCTCGTCCTTTTTGTGTTCATATTGGACTACAAGTGAAATGTAAGACATGAGCCTCTGTGAGTTTAAAAGAACCAAACCACAAAAACCGGGCCTTGATCTTTTATATTAGTTCCTGAGATTCTGCTTTAGAAATATGACACTTCATAAATCTCAGAGCCACTCCACGAATGACGTGGGATGGAACATTTTTCCCCGCTTAAAAAACGTCTCTGCAGACATTTCGTCTTATGCTTAGAACAACCTACAGAATTCATAAAATTAAGTTTTCTACCATGAACTACTCACAGACAAAATGTACATTTATCCAATTTACAATTTAAATCAATGAGACCATAAATCTGGTTGGAGCACAATCTTCATAACCAGATGTTTCTATACCTCAGCTGCTTGTAAAATATCAACCTAGCTGTTACTTCTTGCTCTCCGTAGACGACTCATGGAGGCGTTGAATGAACTTGGCCAGGTCAGATGCTATGTTTGCCCCAGGGTGAACTTTTAGTGCAATGCAGGAAGCTGTGTTTATCTTGTTTGCATAGTGAAATCCTAACCAATTACATGAAAATGTGGGATTACATTTCTGTGTGAATAAACTTGCATCTAAAATGCTTAAATCCTGTTCAGGCTTCTGTCTGAGCTACAGGGCTGTGAACTTGTGACAAAAATCTGTACAGAAGTCTTTCAAAAATGTTTGAAAAACTAAAAAAGCTTCTGGAATTAGAGTTAAAAGAACAAAAAACATTTCAACTGGAGTCTACCCGAATGAAAACTAATATTCAGAATGAATCACTGTGAAACTAGTGCACAGAACATTTTTAAGACTACATCCTAAACGTTCACAACAATCCTGTTTCATACTTTATCATGTTTGGAATACCACAGTGACCATGCATTATTTTGCATCAGAATGTAATAGTCTCAATAGGCATTTCTAAAGTGAACATGACAGAAGACATTATGAGAAGTGTTTTTGTTCATACAAATGTCAAAAGTCAATGGTGACCTAAAAAGACGAGGTTGAGGAAATTATGACTATTTTCATTTTTGGATGAACTATCTGTAGGCCAGCGGAAAGAAAAATAAAAATGAAGCGCCCTTGAAATGTGATAAACAGGCAAAGAAAGACATTTCTTTCTTTATTTACTTATTTATTTGCATTTTGTAAAGATGGTTAAGGCTGGCCACACACTTGAAGATTTTTTAGGCTGATTTTAAGCCTGATTTACATGATGCGTGGCCCGATTCGAGGTTTGTCGCAAAGAATTTTTTGTCCAAAAAAAAAAAATGTAGTGTCATTAATATTATTCCCGACTGAGATGAGGCATCCCAATAATCAAATTGTAAGTATCAAACATGTTTGATTCTTACAACTCTTGATCAGCTGCCTTCTGGTGAGAGTGAAAAAAGCATCACCTACCAAATGTTGCGTGCTTCTACAGCTGAAACTTGGCAACCACAAACATCCCACAAAAGTAGAATACTGAGAAAAGAACATCTCCCATATTCTTTTTTTCTATTTTGTTTTTCACTGTGCATCAGAATGCACGCTAGGAGAGACAGCTGACAACGTCGATTGTCCTCCATGTGTTTCTCTTCTCTAGTCATGTTTGATCTTTTGTCACTGTGAAATCATTTCTACAACAAGTGTGTGGTCTTGCCGTCTGGTTGAATCATCTAGTGTCATCTAGTCTCCCATGGTTTTAAAACAACCTGATCTCATGACGAAAACATACCTGTGGGAACGTTTTCACAAGACGTGAAATATGTACCGCCATGTACATTTCGTGACATATTCGATGTGTAATGTCCACTGAGTGGCGCTAAAATAGTGTTTGTCTTTTCCCCGGAACAAATGAATGTGCAAATTGTACATTTTATGTGACGTGGTTTTGTATGTGTCACGGCAGTTCTGATTTAAAATGTCTGTTGAGCGGCGCTATAACTCTAATGCTCCGTGACGTTTTAAAATAACGTACCATCTGCACTACACCTAAACCTACCCAACAGTATGAACAGAGGTGAATTTGAGGTAAAAACGCAATCGCAAACATGCCATTTTACCTTGTTTTTTGATCTATCACATTTCAGCAATTTCATTGTGAGTCATGTTTTTCACAGGATTCATACCCATGAATTCCACAAGTGCAATTCCATGAGTTATCAAGCAAGCTTGTTATGTCCGCAAATCGAAACATGGAGCTGTAATTATAACTGTGTACGAAAACAATTTGTGCTTACTGTTTTACCGCCTCAAGTGTTCATTTCTGTTGGAAACTGCGGTGATATGTACACTGCCCTCCAAAAGTTTGGAAACACCCCTGGCAAAGTGTGCTTTTGGATGATATCAGCATAAATCCTTATCATTTTTGTTGCAAATACATTAAAGTAACTTGACATTATCATTGAAGACCAGTTTTCATTTTGATTACACAATAATGGCAATATATACATGTCAAAGTCAGATATGCCCCTTTGCCAGCTGTGATGCCTGGTTACGAATTAAGTTTAGAACACAATGAATTTAGGCCCAGATTATGCAGAGCTGTAATAGCTGCTAATGGTAAATATTTTGATGAATTGAAAATGTACGTTTTTTCTACGTATAAATTGTTTATGTAATAAAATATGTTTTTGTAGTTTGTGTTGTCCCTTATCAGTGCAAAATTATCACAAATTAAAAAGGATTCATGCCAATATTGTCCAAAACCCCACTTTTCTAGGACGTTTCCAAACTTTTGGAGGGCAGTGTACTTATGGGTATGTATTTTGCATCTCGCGAAAAAGTTCCCACAGGTATGTTTTCGTCATGAGATCAGGTGGTTTTAATATTGGCTAAGATTTGAAAATCATCTACAGTGTCCCAGGTCTAAGTCTGGTACATGAGGTGTTTTAGATCAGGTGGCCGAAAGGAATGCTCAGCAAAAAATTAGAGGGAAAATGAGGTTGAAAGAACAGTGAACAACTTCAATTTGGCCTCAACTGTGGCACAAGTCCTTGTGTTGGAGTTCTCTACCCTCCAATCATCACTCCCGGCCCTCTTATTCCCGGCCCAAGTCCAAACTCACACCAGGAGCAGGTGGCCAGGAGGACGGGGCACAGCACTGGAACACCCCTGGCATGATGAACCGCACCTGATGTGTATTGTGCTTCATTATTGCTGATGTAACTGCAGTCTCCTTTAGGGCTGTTCAACCTTTTTATTTTTCAGGGTCACCTCATCCTTCAGAAATGATTTGCTTGTTCTGATTTGGTGCTGTAATAACTTTGCTTATTATTATCAATGTTGAAAACAGTTGCTGCCTCAAACTTTTCTGGAACCCTGAAATTATTTGATGAATAGAAAAGTTTAAAAAACAGCAATTATTTGAAATAGAACTCTTATGTAACATCATAAACGTCACTTTTAAATGCATTGCATCCCTTGCTGAAAAAATACCATGTAGTTTTCAAATAATCCTGTAGAACTTGATTAGCTGAATCAGGTGTGATCAATTAGGGTGGAATCTAAACATTTCAGGGCTGTGGCCCTCCAGAAACACCAGTCTGACACCGCTGCCTTAGAGGCATAAAGAAGTGGTAAAATGGCTCTCACTAAAACACTGCAAACCTACATCTTAAAAACTAGGCTGTGAACTGAGGTTTAGAAATGCATATAGTGTTAGTCTGTGGCAGAAGTGTGAAAGTTTTGCAAGAGACTGCATTAAAGTGAGATACTATGCAAGGGTGTACACAACACTCATTGTGTGTGTGTAAGTGTTTTGGCATGCTGAGACAAAATGTAAAAGGTGTGGCTTGCGGCTATCACAGATCATCAGAGAAAAGGTCACACCTGCTCAGAAAAAACAGACACATTCTCACAGGGACCTGTGCATGTGTGTATATAAAAAACAATTATGCAAAAGAGTGAGCCTGTTCGAAAGGGGGGTGGGAGGGTAATTAGGAGGGAAAAGCTTTGGTTTGTCTCTTTCATCAGTTTTATATTCAATAAGTGTCACATTAGGCAGGCAACACCTGTTAAGGCAATCTGGTGTTCCCTCTCTAGGTGTATTAGCTTGCGTGTATTTGCTGCTGTGTAAACCGCACTTCAGCTACTGTATAATAATAGTGTTCTGATACATTATCTACCATAGGTGTGCATGAGAACTTCTACAATACAATAAAATACACTACATTACTCAAACAGACACGTATTTAAAAATATCCGAATTCAAAATATAGCATAAAACGCCGCAAATTACTGAACACACGCAATAAGTATAAAATGTGTGTGTGTCTGCTTGATCAAGGTCTTCGAATACATGAAACCCCCTAATGGAAACTGAAATCAAGCTATAGCAACCCACCAGTTTCATTACAAATCTGACTCAACTTCAAGGAAGGCATGATCTCAGACAGATATGATGTAAGACAGGAGTAAATAAAACTACATCTTTACTTTTTCTTTAAAAAAAAGTGGATGGTTGCTAGGCCACTGCTAGGGAGTTCTAAATGGTTTCAAGAACATTGATACACTCTCAGAAAAAAAAAGGTACAGTTCTGTCACTGGGGACGTACCCTAAGGCACAAAAGTGAAAAGGTACAAATATGTACTTTGAAAGCACTAATATGTGCCTTTAATAGAGTAGTTCACTTCCAGAACAAACAAATTTCAGATGATTTACTCATCCCCTTGTCATCCAAGATGTTCATGTCTTTCTTTAGGAAAACATTTCAGGATTTCTCTCCATATAGTGGAGGTTTGAATTTCAAAACTGCAATTTAAATGCAGCTTCAAAGGGGTCTATACGATCTCAGCTGAGGAAGAAGAGTCTTATCTAGCAAAACCATTGGTCATTTTCAAAACAAATTGACAATTTATATACTTTTAACCTTAAACGCTTATCTTGTATATGTCTGCGTGAACTCGTTTTTTTTTCTGGTTCAAGACATTTAGGGTATGTCGAAAAACTCCATCTTGTTTTCTTCCCAACTTCAAAATCATCCTACATCGCTGCAGAAGTACAGACCCAGTGTTTACAAAGTGAACATGCAAAGAAGATCAAACGCCCTTTACAAAAAAAAAAAAAAAAACAGGTAAAACAGTGATGTACACTGTAAAAAATAAAAACACAATTTGTTGAGTCAGCTTTAAATAATTTGTTACCCTGCTGCTTTAAAATTTTAAGTTCAGTCAACTAAAATAAGTTTATTCAACTTGAAATGTTAAGTTGTACTAAGTAACAACTTAGATATTTGTGTTTGCTAAACTTAACACATGGGTAAGTAATCCAGCTGCCTTAAAATTTTAAGTTGATTCAACTCAAATATCTAAGTTGTCACTTAACATAACTTAACATTTCAAGTTGAATAAACATTTTTTGAGTTGACTGAACTTACAATTTTAAGGCAGCCAGGTTACAAATTATTTTAAGTTGACTCAACAAATTGGTTTTTACAGTGTATAGGACGATTTTGAAGTTGAAGAAGAAAACGAGATGGGAGTTTTTCTACATACCCTAACTGTATTGACCCGGACAGACTACGCATGTGCATCGCAGAGACAAGGCAAGATGAGCATTTGAAGTTAAAAAGTATATAAATTGTCAATTTGTTTCGAAAATGACCGATCGTTTTGCTAGATAAGACCCTTCTTCCTCATCTGGGATTGTTTAGAGCCATTTGAAGCTGCATTAAAACTACATTTCGGAAGTTTAAACTTGGGGGCACCATTGAAGTCCACTATATAGAGATAATTCCTGAAATGTTTTCCTCAAGAAACATAATTTCTTTACGACTGAGGAAAGAAAGACATGAACTTCTTGGATGACAAAAGAGTAAATTATCTGTAAATTTTTGTTCTGGAAGTGAACTAATCCTTTAGGGTACCAATATGTACTTTCAAAGTATTAAAATGTACCTTTAAGGTACTAACATGCACTGTCCTTTTCACTTTTGTACCTTAGGGTACAGAACGGTGACAGAACTGTACCTTTTGTTCTGACAGTTTAGGTTGTTCTTTCAGTTGGTCTCTAAACTGTAAAAAGTTATTTTTCTATTTTTAAAGATGCAAATAAAAAAAGATTACTGGAGTGGTTTACAAGAAAATACTATCTCAGCCTGTCTTTAATTCGATGTTACAGTTTCTTTGTAAGTAATTAAGAATTTATAAGTTCTGAGTAAAAAATTGTCTCTTCACAATTGTTTTAAAGGGATAGCTCACCCAAAAATGAAAATTCTGTCATCAATTACTCATGTCGTTCCAAACCCGTAAGACCTTTGTTCATCTTTGGAACAAAAATTAAGATATTTTTGATGAAATCTGGGTGCTTTCTGACCCTAGACAGCAACACAACTGACACGTTCAAGGCCCAGAAAGGAGGTAAGGACATTGTTAAAATAGTCCATGAGACATCAGTGGTTCAACCTTGATTTTATGACGATACACAAACACTTTTTGTGTGCAAAGAAAATTACTCTTGGTACTCTTGTGAACACGCTTCGAAGATTGACACAGAAGAGAAGAAAGTCATTATTTTTGTTTTCTCTGTGCACAAAAAGTATTATTGCAATTTTATAAAATTACGGTTGAACCACTGATGTCACAATGGACTATTTTAATGATGTCCTAACTACCTTTCTGGGCCTTGAACGTAGTAGCTGCTGTCTATGCAGGGTCATAAAGCTCTCAGATTTAATCAAAAAATATCTTAATTTGCGTTCCGAAGATGAACGAAGGTCTTAGGGGTTTGGAACAACACAAAAGTGAGTAATTAATGACAGAATTTTAATTTTTGGGTGAACTATCTCTCTAATACCCAAGCCTGCTTGTGTTTTAAAGATTCTAGAAGTTCTATTAACCATAATGCCCCTACTTCAGGCTTAGGGGTGTGAACAAACCTGTAACCCCAAATAATACTTGCCTCAGTAAAGGACCATAACCACTTCTGATCTTGTACTGTATGACTGTTCAGTCCTTTCTATTTGATTGTCCAATCTGCATCTGTAGGAGTAAACAGATCTCCAGCAAGAGAGCAGCCAGAAAGAGTGATGCTGAATCATCTCAGCACTTTAGAGTGCTGAGTCAAGAGCTATAATAGACTCTTGGTGAGCTGCAAGTGCGACTAGAGATGTGTGCCTGAGGTTGGGTATAAATTTGATTTAAGTTCTTATGAGAGTGGAAAGGTTGAGTGTACATGTGGGTGTGTGTTTTATAGTATAGGTATAGTGGCTATCAATAGCGAGCGATGATAAATCTACATGCATCGTGATAGCAGTAGATGAACATTGGATGGATGTTTAGTGAGAACATATTATTGCTCAGGCCATGAGGTAAGTACAGAGCTATATTTTGTCTTAATGGAAAAGGCACTAGAAGTCGAGCAGCAGTGCGGTGGTGCCTGGAAGGTTGTCAGATGTATTTAGTGTCAGGTTAGCTGATTGAGGTTGCAGGATAAAGTAGGCCTTGATTCAGCTCTTTTTATGAGCCTGTACAAAAGATGCCCTTTGCTCTGGCACGTGTGCTAGAAATGCATGCGAGAATATGACAGAAAGGGAAAAAGATTTGGAGGCCAAAGAAAAAATGAGCTTGTCATTGTGGCCTTGAGCTATTAGTGAAGAAACGGCAATACGTGCAGGTCTATATAAAGAAATATGGTCGTACACCGAGCAAATCGAAAAAAGAAATATCTGAGAAACAGTACTTTTCACCTTTTTCATTAAGATCTGTTGCACTCTTGCAATGTGTTGCATAGCCACTGTTTTATGAATATATACAAGTTATGAAATGTTACTAGGGTCACAGGTGTGAGAGGCGGAAAGATGTAGGAAGCGTTTAGAGACTTGTGGCTACACAAAATGTGAGCATGATACCTCTGCCAAGTCTGACGGTCTCAAAATCTCCATTTAAGTCTTGATGAGTGAGAAAGCGGTAGGTGTTTTTGACATGGTGATTACATTCCTTCACTGTGAAACAATCACACAGGACTCTCAAAAGAAAGAAAGGAAAGGATAAAACAATCAAAAAGGATAGTATTTAGTGGGAGGGAAATAACATTTTCAAACCCTGGAAAAAGATAATGAGCACTTTCCACAAATAGGGTACAAAATGTGGTACAACTCTTAAAATTGAATGTTTTTTCCCTATTTTTTCTATTTAGGAGACAGTGAATAGGGGATGCTTAACCTTTAGAGAATGTTGACTGTCAACATCAAGAAGTTAAACTAAATCACAAAATGATCATAAATCATACTGTTCTTGCAATATTTGCAACCTTTTCTAGACGTCTAAATCAGTTAATGCATTAGTATATATATATATATATATATAGTTGCACATTAACAGCAAGCAAAATAAAATATATATACACTACTAATCAAAGGTTTGGTGTCAGTGAGATTTTATTTGTTTATTTATTTATGGATTCATTTATTTATTTAATAATACTTTTATTTAGTAAGGATGCATTAAGTTGATAAAAATCCAGACAGTAAGTTCTAATGTTAGAAATTATTTTAAACTTTTCAACTTTTTATTCATCAAAGAGTGCTGATTTTGGTTTCTACAAAAACATTTTCAAAATTGCTAACAGTAAGAAATGTTCCTTGAGCACCAAATCAAGAAAATGCAGAATATAAAGAATCTAAAGAATCTGACACTGAAATCTGGAGTAATGGCTGCCGAAAATACAGCTATGCCACTACTGGAGTAAGTTACATTTTAAAATAAAATTGGTTATTCAGAACTCCCAATATTACTGTTTTTACTATTTTTTTTATTAAATAAATACAAATTTGGTGATCATAAGTGACTTCTTTCAGAAGAATAAAAAAAATCACCCCCAAACTTTTAAACAGATGTGTACAAATAATAA
>JAHKKF010516471.1:0-16780 GCA_019740295.1 Labeo calbasu | reverse complement strand
AACTTTCCTCATACCAGCAAAATCAACAAATATAATCAACAAAAAACAAATATAATGTCGCTTTCTGCCATTTTAGTTTCTTTTCTGTCACAAAACTGAACTGAAACTCAGCAAATACTGGCTATGTTACATGTCGCACATTTTTTCCCTTGTCTATCAGTTAACTAAATTAAATATATTTTAAGTATTTATTCCTTGTATGTATAAATGTACAAATTTTATAGCCTATATATGACATAAATTTGATATAATATTTAGTATTTTCACATGTAGGTGGAAAACTTATAATTTGTACTACTGTCTGTTTAAAATAAATGAAAAGAAACCTAGCATAGTAGATTTGTTTTTTTTTCTGCTGTACCGAAATCGTATTGAACCGTGACCCTCGAAATGAAGTACGTACCAAACCGTGACATCTGTGTACCATTACACCCCTACTAAATATATAAAACACAGTCCTACACTGTTTAACACTGTTTGTTTTTATGAAATTAATACTTTTACTCATCAAGGATGCATTAAATTGTTGAGCAGAAGAGGCTTCTTTCAAACACTGTAAATCTTACAGACCCCAAACTTTCTGTTACAGTGGGTCACAGATGCATCGCTGTAATATGAGTGTTTTTAAAAGGTCCGCTGACTGATTGGGGTCAGTGTGGAGGAATTATGAGAATTTCAGCTCTATCATCAGATGTTAGTGCTGGTGTAGAAATAGTGCTATGTACCTGATGAGCATGTTTCGAAGGATTGTGAAGTCACAGTGCTCCCCATTCTCCACTGAAAACAACAACCACAAAATCAATGTATTAGAAGTGAATCAAGAAACTGCAACAACATCACACTAGAACATCCACCTCGTCCCATCTTGAAGTTAAAGACGACCTCATGAAAAAAAAAAAAGAGATATATTGAGGGAAGTTGTTCCAATTTGCATACTGTTAATCATATATAGGTTTATGATATATAATCACATTGAAGTTTATGATATTACAGACAGTGGATTACTTCATACTTTGTACTATTTCTTCATCGTAAATACAGTACACACAAGTCTAATGCAAACTTATGGAGCAAAGGTTTGCAGAAAAAACTCACACTCAAGTCAATACAAATAATGGAAAACAATGGGCAAACATCCATTTAATGCAACTAAAACAATCCACAGATTAAACAATACAAATGAAACCTAAAAAACTAAAACTATACCACAGAACAACAGCTATCAAAATCACTTGCGCAAAAACACTATGTTAAGTTAACTAAACAAAAATACCCTACTTGTTTATAAATAACCTAAATATCTATTGGGCCAAAAAACAAACAAACAAAAACAAAACACACACACACACACACACACACACACACACACATCAAACCAAGTTCAGTTTAACTAAACAAAAAAAATATCTAATCATTAAAAACAAATATCAATTGGTAAACAAAACAAAACAAAACACACAACCAAACTCAGCTAAGCTAAACAACCTAGTCATTGATAACAAAACAAAAATCAACTGTGCCCCCCCACCAAAAACCCACTACCAACAAACAAAATACAAACCAAGCTAAACAAAAACAAACAAACAAACAAACAAAAAAATACTTGTTGAAACAAAAATAATAAATTGTTATAAAAAGAACACAAAATAACCAAACTAAGTTAAGTTTAACTAAACAAAAATAACCTAATCATTAATAGCAATTCCCAATAGGTCAAGAAAAAACAAAAAACAAAAAAACAAACGAAACACAACCAAACTAAGCTAAACAACAATAACCTGGTCATTGATAACAAAACAAAAATCAATTGTGCCCCCCAAAAAACACAACCAACAAACAAAATGACAAAATTAAACTACTTGTTGAAAACAAAACAAAACAAAAAAATTGTTTAAAAAAAAAAACACACAACCAAAAAACAAAAAACAAACTTAACTAAGCTAAACAAAAAAGTAAAACCAAACAACCTACTCATTAAAAACAAAATCAAAAACTAAAAAACAACCCAAATTAAGCTAAGCTAAACAAAAAATGTAAACAAAAATAACCTACTCAATGAAAAGAAAACAAGAATCAGTTTAACTAAACAAAAATAACCTAAAAATCAACTGCACCCCCAAAAAAACACAACCAACAAAATGGTTGTTAAACGTTAAACAACAACAACAAAAAAAAACTACTTCCTAAAAAACAAAACTAAAATAAATTGCATTAATAAAAAAAATAAAAAATTCACAAACCAAACTAAGCTAAACAAAAAATAAATAAATGAAACACAAATAACCTACTCATTAAAAACATGATCAATTAGGGGAAAAAAAAACTAAAAACAAACCAAATTAAGCTAATTTAAACAAAAAAAGGTAAACAAAAATAACCTACTCGTTGTAAACAAAAATCAATTGTGCCAAAAAACCCACAACCAAACAACAAAGCACAAACCAGACTAAGCTAATAAAAAGAAAAAGAAAAATAACCTACTCATTGAAAACAAAAACAATTGCACAAAAAACAACCCACATTAGGCTAAGCTAAACAAAAATATAAACAAAAATAACCTAATCGTTAAAAAAACAAACATCAGTTGGTCAAAACACTCACACAAACACAAGCAAAAACAAAGCACAAACAAACTAAGCTAAGCTAAACAACAATAACCTAGTTATTGATAACAAAACAAAACTACAAACTAAGCTAAACAAAAACATTAATAAAAAAAAACAACAACCAAAAAACAAAAAATAAACCAAATCAAGCTTAAAAAAAAAAAAATAATAACCTATTTGTTAAAAACATGATCAATTGAGCAAAAAAAAAAAACTAAAAACAACCCAAATTAAGCTAAGATAAACAAAAATAACGTACTTGTTGAAAACCAAACAAAAAACAAGGTAAACCAAACAAGCTGATTTCCTAGCTTAAGTTCTGACATTATGTCAAAGGTTCCATAGGGACAAACTTGCATTGCATTCATCTACTGTAATGTATAAACTGACCAGCAGGTGGCACCTGATCTGGCATTAGCTTGTGACTCCTGCTGCGTGTGCGTCACTTATCGAATGAATGAAGCAGACCTCTCCCTCCTTCCCGACCACATGCCATCTGTGCGCTTACATACAGCTGAAAGCATCTCAGGCATTCAAAGCTCACCCTCTTAAAACACAGATAACCACTGGATCCAAACACAGCCATCAAACCCACAGCCTTCCTGATCACACTTGATGTTTCTGTCTGTCTAGAGCTGACAAACTCTGAGCTCAGACACGATCACCCTGCTCTCAGTGCGGCTCGCTACAGAGGATTTGGTTTAGGTGTTATCAGAGGTCAAAGGTCTAAAAAGAAGAAGTGGTTAAAGCAGGCATCAGCTCCAGCCAAACCGCTCCGGTGAGGGAGCAGATGTGACTAATCAAATCAGCATCCTGATCTTCTGCTTGAATCACTTGAGATCTGAAATATCACTGGACTTTCATCTTCAAAGCTTTATTCACGGCTCAAGCCGTGCTCATATTTCACACTGTATGTTCACGCCGTATCATATGACCGGCTAGAGCTCTCGATCAAATGTCAAAACACACATACACTTCCTGTTTGCAGATCTGCAGGCTTTTACTTATTGCCCAGCCAACTGCACACCCTGGGTGTTGATCACATGACCACTTCAGGACAGTCACTTTATTATGCCTTTCATTTATAAGATGTCACTTGCTTATTTTTCCTTCTGTAAAAGGCCTTTATTTAATGAACTAGCACCAGCGTTGTTGTTATATTAAATACAATTATTAAAAACACTTAGAAATATGTAAATATTAGATACGTTTTTTTAAGCGTTGTCTTGACAAATAGATATATTCAAATGTTTAAGCTGAAGTACTTAAATTATTAACTGACATAAAATTGAGTACAAAATTACTAAAAATTTAAATTAGTAAAATCAAAATTACTAGAAACTAAAAAAAAAAAAAAAAACTAAATATATAAAAATGAAAATTTCAAAACAAAATTACTAAAAACTAAAATATATTTTTTAACTAAAAGATAAACTAAAAAACAAAATTAACTAAAATTATAAAACAAAACCCAACTCAAAACACCAGACAACAGCAAACTACAAAATCAGCTGAAC
Organism: Labeo calbasu; assembly: GCA_019740295.1. NCBI lineage: Eukaryota > Metazoa > Chordata > Actinopteri > Cypriniformes > Cyprinidae > Labeo > Labeo calbasu. The sequence goes on along the minus strand of JAHKKF010516471.1, from coordinate 12,657 downwards.
CCCTCTGACCTAAAATATTCACTTCAAGTTCATATGTTTGTGTTAATTAATAGTTCTCTGTTTACCTGTATGTCATATGACATTATTAAACTAAATTTGCATCAATTTTAAAATATATTTAATTAATTATCAGCTTTTCATCAAATAACAAACCCCCTGCAGTTCTCTACAATGCTCAGTTTTGGAAACACTGAATTAAAATATAATTAAAATGATAATAAATCAAATTATAAAGCTATACTGACCAGTAAACTAAAAAATGTATGCTTGTACATGCTTTTGTTGCAAATGAAACAACCCATAGATTAAACAAAACAAATAATAAAAAATAATAATAATAATAATAATAATATAAAATAATAATAATAATAATAATAATAATAATAATAATAATAATTATTATTATTATTACAGAACAAAAAAACTACAGAACCAAACTAAGCTAAGCTAAACTAAACAAAAGTTAAAAGCTAAACCTACTCCTTGAAAACAAAACAAAAATCAAACAAAAATAAATTGCAAAAAAAAACAAAAAAACAAACCAAACTAAGCTAAACTAAACAAAAATAACCTACTCTTTGAAAACACAAAAACGAAATAAAAATAAATTGCACAAAAAACAAACTAATCAAACTAAGCTAAACTAAACAAAAATAACCTACTCCTTGAAAACAAAACAAAAATCAAACGAAAATAAATTGCACCAAAAAAACAAAACAAAACAAAAAAAACCAAACAAAAAACAAACCAAACTAAGCTAAACTAAACAAAAATAACCTACTCTTTGAAAACACAAAAACGAAATGAAAATAAATTGCACAAAAAACACAAACTAAGCAAAACAAAAATAACCTACTCCTTAAAAAAATTCAAACAAAAATAAATTGCAGCAAAAAAACAAACAAAAACTAAGTTAAACTAAACAAAAATAACCTACTCCTTGAAAACAAAAATCAAACAAAAATAAAATTGCAGCAAAAAACAACAAACCAAACTAAGCTAAACTAAATGAAAATATAACCTACTCCCTAAAAACAAAACAAAAATCAGCTGCCCAAAAAAGCAAGCAAAACACAAGCCAAACTAAGCTAAGCCAAACTGAACAAACCCAAAACAAAAATTAATCGCATCAAAAAAAACAACAACAAAAAAAGCTAAACAAAATCAACCTCATTGAATTCAAAATCAACTGCGGGCAATTGAAAACAACTAAAAAAAAAAAACACAAACAAAACTTACCTAAGCTAAACTCAACAGAAACTAAAACAAAAACAACCTACTTGTAAAAAAAAATAATAATAAAAAAAAAACAGTGAAGTTTAATACCGTTATTAGGTATCCTAGCTGCCCAAATGTGCATTATGATGTCATATATATACACATGATATATGAATACATATATGAATAGGAGGTGACCTTTCACCCCTCACCTTCTGCCACGCCCCAGGGGTACTGCCTGCCCCGTACACGCTTCCCATTGACCTCGATGATGGTGTTACTGCCCACCACAGCCAGCGGCAGACGGTCCTGAGGGACACAAAAACACACAGAGATGTAACATGCAGACATGCTTAGAGAGTGAGAGGGGCTGGAAATGTCAGGTGACTGATATTGACTCTCAATGTGTGTGTCAGTGCTGTGTAGTGACAATAATGCACTCTTTCAGTGTGTCTCAGTTTGACCCATTTCCCTGTCGGGCTGAAATAGGAAGCCGATATTTGAGCAGTTTGTGCACTCTGAGTAGGGTTATTATTGTTAACTAAAACCCTGAAAAATGGCAACAAAACTACTAAAAGTTCAACTAAATTGAAATAAAAACAGAAAATAAAAAAATAAAAATAAATAAAATTAATTCAAAATATTAGCAAGAACTATAATAATGTATCAGTGATACTAAAATAACACTGACTTTTTCCACAAAATGAGTCCATGAGTGATATGGATATGTCAGTTGATTAGTGAGCTTCACTAGTGAGTACATCTAAATTTTATTTTATTTATTAATTTTTCTCTAGCAGTGGTGCTTTATAATTGAGTCCAGTCCCAGTATTTATTAAAAACTGAAATGGTCTATTAGTGCCTACAAACCAGGTGTCACTTAAAGTTTTTTGTATTATGTACAATTAGAATAAAATATGACATAGTTTATTAATATTCTGAATTAACTACCCTTTTTATATTGTTGTTGTTTTTAGTAGTGTTTATTTCAATTTTTTTTAAATATTTATAATTAAGTTTTGTTTTAGTTAGTAATTTTAGTAAATCAAAATAAATAGCGCTCTGTCGTTCCGCCTTTGCTGCAAACATTACATTAAACATCTTATGTGTTTTTTAACCTTGATAACTTAACATTTTAAGCGATCACAGAGACGCATCTCTGACGGAAAAACAGCCTACAAAAGTTTTAGCTTTGTAGCTTTAACAATGATCGATACATAATTTATACAATGGAGACAGATGCACCAATCGACTGGACATATGTGACCCTGGATCACAAAACCAGTCATAAGGGACAATTTTCCAAAATTGAGATTAATACATCATATTTATACATCTGAAAGCTGAATAAATAAGCTTTCCATTGATGTATGGTTTGTTAGGATAGGACAATATTTGGTCGAGAACTATTTGAAAATCTGGAATCTGAGGGTGCAAAAAAAAAAATCAAAATATTGAGAAAATTACCTTTAAAGTTGTCCAAATAAACTTCTGAACAATGTATATTACTAATCAAAAACTAAGTTAAGTTTTCATATATTTACAGTAGGAATTTTACAAAATATCTTTATGGAACATGATCTTTACTTCATTTCCTAATGATTTTTGCCATAAAAGAAAAATCAATAATTCTGACCCATACGATGTATTTTTGGCTATTGCTACAAATATACCCCAGGACTTAAGACTGGTTTTGTGGTCCAGGGTCACATATTTTAACCGATCACTTGCTCTGGGCTTGCACACGAACTGCATGCAATCTTCTTTCAAAATGTCATGTGTGTGGAAATATTACCAACTCTTTAGACATTCGTTAGCAGAGGCCAGAGACGCTGAAGACGAACGCAAAGAGATTAAAAATACTTCAGCAGGCAGACCAAGATCGCGGTGCACAATGCGCAAAATATTGGAAATATTATCCGAATACTGAAACTGTGGTTTATGTGAATGTATCTGTGAGGAGAAAAGTTTTAAAAAAGTTTACATGGCGTTTTCTTTTCATTTGCCCATGTATGATGTATTTAAAGTAGCGTTCATAAGCGCAGAGCTGCTTTGTTTACAGCGGTAACCACAGAAACGTAATATCACTATTATTCCATAAGCGCCACCTGCTCCATATAATGGAGACATTTTTTTGAACAAACAAATAATGTTTGGACTTCAGTTAGGCTAGTAGGTTTAGGTGTGGTACCGAAATTGGAATTGAGAATTGTATAATTTTATTTGGTACGTAAAATTTTGGTGTCATATAAGCTTATTTATTCAAATAAAAGATAACATGAGTCAAAAACAATGATAACAGCAACTATTTAATTTTTTTGTGGTAGGGCCAGTGAAAATTTTGACAGGGTAAGTAAAAATTTTAACCACTTGCAGTAGAAAAAATCCTTAGCGTTGACCCAGTCTTTGCAAAGTGAACATGCAAAGAAGATCAAACCCCCTTAACAAAAAAGGTAAAACGATTTTGAAGTTGAGGGAGAACATGAGATGGGAATTTTTGGACATACCCTAACTGTCATGAACCGGAAAAAAAACAGTCCAGGCAGAGAAAGACAAGACGAGCATTTGACATTAAAAAGTATATAAATTGTATTATTTTTAAGAAAATAAAAACTAATCGTTTCGTTTCCGATCGCTTCGCTAGATAAGACCCTTTCTCTGCATCTGGGATCGTTTGAAGCAGCATGTAAACTGCATTTTGGAATTCAAACTTGGGGGACCATTTCAGTCCATTATACGGAGAAAAACCCTGAAATGTTTTCCTCAAAAAAAACAATTTCTTCACGACTGAAGAAAGACATGAACATCTTGGATGACTAGGAGGTGAGTATATTATCTGTAAATTTTTGTTCTGAAAGTGGACTTCTTTAAAGTTTTTCCATCTATACCCATTTCAGCTTTATTTCAATTAACCATAATGCATTTTAACAATAACAGCACTGATCCCATTTATCCAAACTTTACAGTCAGTGTCACCTCATTCATGCTTGTTTCAATACATATGAAGAGCACTTCATTTCAATGATTTGACAAAATGGATCAAATACCTGGTCCCACACAGTGTAAACTGAAGATAGTTGTGCAATAATATACTGTTAGCAAACCTTTTGACGCTGACATTGCTCCCAGAAGTGTTTGGATGAGTATTTACATATATGCTGCATAATATCCTTTCAATAATACAACAAACACTCTCCAACTTGGCACAATTCATGTTTTTACTTATATCACATCAGATTTCCACTTCAAAGACGTTAGAGCCCCAGAGGACAGCCAGCTATTACATAATCATCATGGACCAATGGCAATTTGATGGTTGAACAGCTAGCTGTAAATTCTCCTCATGTTTCATGCTGGTTATTTGACCTGAACCACTGAAACAAACTTCAAAACACCTTCGTTCAAGTCACAACCAATCGATCTTCAGTTTCATTTGAAATCTATTGGGGCCTTAAAGCCATCTAGTCATTCAGACTACTCACCAATTATCCAATTTTGAAAATGTACCCTAGTGTCACCACAAAATGAATCATTCATTAACTATGGTGAACACACAAACCTTAATCTTCTTGACTAGCTTGCTTTCCTCCTCGTCATCAGTCTCTGGAAACTCATAGATTTTGATCTTATGTTCCTGGATCTCTCTCATTATCTGGAAAAAGGAAAACAAAAGGACAAAGTGAAAAATAAAGCATTAAATTGGTGCTGACAAGTAAAAAGACTTTCAATCTCCCTGCAGGCTCTGTGGGCTCTCAGTGTCACTGGTTTGGGATTGCTTTTACTCTCAAAGGAGTCAGCATAAAAACCATGTGTGGACAGATTTATCTCTAGTGTTATGATGAGTTCTCACTGCAGCCGCCGTTTGCAACACCCTAACGCTGCAAAACACACACACCAGTCACTTCAGCTGGTTTACAGATGTTAAACTGTCTCACATGCATCATTTGAAACACTGGGAACGCTTTCATGATGCTGAGATACGACATAACTCCTGCGTCTCCATGAACGGCTTTTCATCACTGAAGGCAGTTAAATATCAAACTGAATGGAGGGTGAATGTTTGCTCACGCCCATAAAACAGCAGCAAGTTTACCTTAGGGATAATACAATGGAAACAAGATCTTAGCATTATGAAATAAAGTGCAGTGGACTATGTACACATGGGCTGATGAATCTGACAGCCTGACAAAAGTTATAAAAATTAATTTTATCTATTCATCCATTATTTAAAATTGGTTATTTTAACCAATATTGTAAAAAACTAAATCTACAGGTACAGAGTTTGGCGTTAGTGTGTAATAACTCTCACCTGCTTCTTGAACTGTTGGCACTCCTCTGGAGTCAGTGTGTCTGCTTTGGCGATGAGTGGGATGATGTTCACTTTTTCATGTAACCGTTTCATGAACTCAATATCCAGTGGTTTCAGTCTGACAGACAGAGAAAGAGAGAGAGAGAGAATGTGAGGGTTTAATGTTTCAAACTAAACACTGAGCGTAAGTCCAAAAGCAGGCACAGAGGTCTCCTCTGTAGTGCAGTAGTGAGGGATCACATTCACACCGCTGTTTGACAGCCTGGCTGAACTTGTAGCTCGGCTCGTAGTAAAGCCACATGTGCTGGAAGAAGAGCAATAAATAAACGGCAGGAAAATCATTTGTGCCTGTCCACTCAGGCCATTGTGATGTTCACAGTTTAGCCATTGTACACACACACTGGATTCCCATTGGCAGTTGAAAAGTATTTTTCTTAATTACAGTGTGCTATGATATTTTATCAGATTGACATTCTGAGGAACTGGGAGGAAGATTTCAGAGGAAGGATTAGTGATTTTTGACATATCATACTCTGAGAAACGCTTAAATATAAATGTGTGTGAGATTTACATTTTCTGAAAATGTTGCTATGTTGTTTCTAGAGTGTTAAGATTAATTATTTAGTGTGGTACGGTGGTTTTTTAGCATATTGCTACTGTATGTTGTTATGTAATGATATGTAATATGAGTCACAAGAGTTCACCTGCAAGTCTGTTTAAAATTCTTGTCTCTAGGTTTGGATCAAGCACTTTGAAACTAAAGCAAAACAAAAAAGCACTAAACAAACCAAAGCAGAAACAATACCAAACAAACCAAAACAAAACACACCAAACATGAAACACTTTCAAGTCACTAAACAAAACTCCAGACAAACCACCAAACAATTAAATACATCAAACCACCAACTTAAAACAAAACAAACCAAACAACACAAAACATAAAACACTTTCAAAAGCCACCAAACAAATCAACCAAACCAAACAAAAAAGCACTAAACAAATCAAACCAAACAAAAACAGAAAAAACCAAACCAAAGCAAAAGACAAACCACCAGACAAATCAACCAAACAAAAAAAAAAAAAAAAGATAAAAACACACCAAATACAAAACACAAAAGTTTCAAAAGCCACCAAACAAAACACCAAAGAAATTAACCAAAACAAAAAAGCATCAAATAAATCAAACCAACCAAACAACANCCAAACCAAACAAAAAAGCACTAAACAAATCAAACCAAACAAAAACAGAAAAAACCAAACCAAAGCAAAAGACAAACCACCAGACAAATCAACCAAACCAAAAAAAAAAAAAAAAACCTAAGATAAAAACACACCAAACAATACAAAACACAAAAGTTTCAAAAGCCACCAAACAAAACACCAAAGAAATTAACCAAAACAAAAAAGCATCAAATAAATCAAACCAACCAAACAACAACACCAAACTAATCAAAATAAAACAAACAATACAAAACATGAAACACTTTCAAAAGCAACCAAACAAACCACTAAACAAATAAACCAAACCAAAGAAAAAGCAAACAAAACCAAATCAAAACTAAACACCAAACCAAAGAAAAAGCAAACAAAACCAAATCAAAACTAAACACCAAACCAAACTAAAGAAACAACCCAAATAAAATAAAAAATAAATTAATACAAAACATAAAACACTTTCAAAAGCCACCAAACAAAACACCAAACAAATCGACCAAAACAAACAAAAAAAACACCAAACAAACCAAAACAAAACAAATACAAAACATAAAACACTTCCAAAAGCCACCAAACAAAACAGACAAACCACCAAATAAATCAACCAAACAAAAAAGTACTAAACAAATAAAAAAAAAATAACACCAAAACAAAACAGACTAAGCACCAAATAAAAAAAGCACCAAACTAATCAAATCCAGCCTAAACACAAACCAAAACACCAAACAATACAAAACATAAGCCACCAAACAAAACGCCAAACCAAACAAATCAACTAAACCAAACAAAAAATAAACTAAACCAAATCAAAGCTAAACACAAACCAAACTAAATAAAACTAAAAAAACAAAACAAAACAAAAAAAAAGACAAATGATCAAATGAATCAACCAAACAAAAAAGAAACACCAAACCAAAACAAAGCAAACAATATAAAACATAAAACACTCAAAAGCCACCAAACACCACATAAATCACCAAACAAACCAAACAAAAAGCGCCAAACAAATCAACCAAACCAAACAAAAAAGCACCAAAATCAAATCAACCAAACCAAAACTAAATACACCAAGCCAAACTAAACCAACACCAAAACAAGCCAAAACAAAACACACAAACCAATACAAAACATAAAAAAAACTCAAAAGCCACCAAACAAAACAATAGCTCCAAACAAATTGAACTAAACAAAAACGAAACCCCAAACAAACCAAAACACAAACAATACAACACAAAACACTTTCAAAAGCCACCAAACAAAACACCAGACAAATCACCAAACAAACTAAACAGAAAGCACCAAACAAATAAAATAAACCAAATCAAAACTAAACAAACCAACCATCAAAACATCCAAACAATCCAGACTAAAATCAAATCAAACCACCAAATAAATCAACCCAAACTAACCAAAACACCAAACCAACCAAACCAAAAACAAAACAAACAAACAGACAAAACCAAAATGCACCTCTGCAAAAATATCTCATTGTTTGAGGCATCATACAGGGTTAGGGATTGTTCCACAAGTATGGGCAAAGTCTGCTATATATACACTTGTGTTTTCTCAGTATTCACTGACTTCCTGGCTGTACAGATAAAAACAGTCATAGCATGGCTTTGAGCCACAGAATAAGTCGGTGTGAGAGAAAGAGCGAAAGACAGAGATTCACACACGGCAAAGAACTTTGATTTAGTTGGATGCTTGTGAGATTCAACTTGCAACAATACAAGTCATCTGACTGAAACTTAGACCGAAAGCGCTGACAGTGCAATAAATCCTAATGTACTTGGCATCACTTTAGAGCTCACCTCTAAAAGCACCTCCACAGCAGAAATACAAGCCAAAAACACAAAGCGTTCGTGTGCGTTTAATGCTTGAAAAGGAGTGCCTACCCATGACCAGAGGGGGCGATGAAGTACAGACAGCTGTGCACTCGGCTGTCGGGCATCTGGCGTCGATTGACGCGTGACTCTGCGTTGAGGTAATCCTCAAACTTGCTGTCGATGTGATCGATGACGGGCTGCCAGCTACAGGACACACAACCGACATTAGAGAGTCAACAACATGTAAATGTAATCATTTTCCTTCATTTATTAAAACACCAATATAAGGAGACGTCCACACAAAGTATGCAGAAAATAAAGAAATCAAGCTTACCAGTTACTGTTATCCACAGCATCTCCGAACCCTGGCGTGTCAACGATGGTGAGCAGCAGTTGAACTCCACCCTCTTTAATCAGCACCTTAGACTGCTCCACCTGAAAAAACACGATCATAAAACAAAAATGTATAAATAACTACAAGCCAAACACAAAAACAATCACAAATGTCGCTTTATAATCGGTTCATTTAGGACTAAAATGAAATGCAAAAAATAATAATTCCAAGAGGGTCCTCATACCATTGCTATTGTGTAAAATAAAATAAAATTATAAAATTAAAAATTCTACAATGAACACTCAAGTCCAAAGAAAAAAAAAAGAAATTAAGGCCTGTTCCCATTAAATCACACCAAATGCAACCAAAACACATTCAAATTCTAATGTAATGTATAATTATTTTCTGCTAAAAAAGCATACACTTTCAAATGCAAACTACATCTTCTCATAATACTGATTTCACTTACATACTACTTTCAGTTAAATATTTTTAGCAATTGACTGTCATAGTTACGATGCATTAATGCATTGTGTTTCTTTCTGGAGCATCAGTAAGTGTTTGAACCTTCTGTAATAGTTGCATATGAGTCCCTCAGTTGTCCTCAGTGTGAAAAGATGGATCTCAAAACCTTTTAAGACCTTTTGAAACCTTTTTGAGGGTTTTGGATCTCAAAACCCTTGTTGCAAAGGGTTCAAATACACAAAAATGCTAAAAAAACAAAAAAATGTGGGACGTGAAGCATTTTTCTAAAGAACAGTGGGCAGTTTAACTGTTCAGGACAAACAAGGGACTCATGAACAACTATCACTAAACAAAAAAAAAACACAGCTGTGGATAATTGGAGTAACAACACAGTATTAATAATCATGGAGGTGTAAACTTTTGAACAGAGTTGGTTTTAGAAATTATTATTTTCTCTTGTGGACTATATGTAAATGTCTTTTATGTGAAATATCTTAAATAAAAAATAACTTTGTATGATCCCTCTTATTGTGGTAAAATAATTAACGTTTTGCAGATTCTGCAAGGTGTATGTAAACTTTTGACTTCAACTGTATATCACTTATTTTCACTGCAATTGTATGTAGTCTATAAGTACTCAAAAACCAACATGTTCATCTCAATGTCTTTCTTGAATACCAGTTTTAAAAAAAATCTGAAAGCTAACAAGTTTTGTCAAGTTTTGTCCTAGGTAGGCTTGTGTGTTCTTTAAAAATGGACAGAAAATTCAGACTTGATGTAAACGGACCTTTAGCCTACAATCATGATGCTATTGCAAAAGTCCTAAACTGACTGAAATATGACACAAAATAAGAAAAAGCAGAAAACTCCCATTAGATCTACATGAATGAGCTGTTTTCTGAGAACTGTGGGGTGCTAGCAGATATGCAAACAGCATGAGGGCCAGCACTCGTGATCAGCACATACGCTCAGGTTTCCATTCAATCATAAAGTCGGTATCAGGGCCTGCAGGGCCCAAAACAACCATTCAGAGATTTTTCTGCGCACATTTAAGAGGAGCCCGAAAGGGAAAGCAAAGACTTTCTGCTTCTGATCTGATCCTGGAGCACTTTGGGAACATTAGGAAACAGCTGATTAGTGTTTTAAACCCAATGATCTAACCTAAACTGACTAAACTTTGGCACGTGGACATGAATGATACCTCCAGTCACATTGAGAAACTCTTCTATCAATGCCTGGAGCTTTAAATTGACGGTTCACAATTTCTAAGCCTTTAAACATATTGTGAAGGAGTCGGCGCTCAACAGATTCAGCCCACATGTGTGCAACCTCAGCTAAAACGAGCTCAAGCCCACACCTTTCCATGTGCAGCATAAACCGGCTGTGGTTTGAAACTGTGGCTTCTGGGTTTGGGTTGTTCAGGGTTGCATTTTATGATTTCCTCCTAAACAGCCCTCAGCGTGCCACAGCTCAGACGGACACCGCTGAGCCCAGCGTAAGACATTCATTTTATAAAGCACGCCCTCAAAAAAAGAAACGCAGCCAGCGATGTCTACCAAACAGCTGGGATGGAGGACCTACTCACATCCTGAACTGAAGCTGTTTTTAGAGAGTGTGCAAGACTTCTGTCAGTTTGTGCGCCATTATGGTGGTTGTCCAGCATGCTGCATGTTAAAGAGATCATTCACCCAGAAATGAAAATCCTGTCATTAATTACTCATCATAACATCGTTCCAAACCCGTAAGACCTTTGTTCATCTTCAGAACACAAATTAAGATATTTTTAATGAAATCTGAGAGCTTTCTGACCAGCAACACAACTACTACGGTCAATTAGTGGTGGACGAAATACACAAATCAAGTACTTGAGTAAAACTACAGATACGTATAATAAAATATTACTCCAGTAAAAGTGCTCCTTTTTCAATTTTACGCGAGTGAAAGTACAAAAGTACCCAATTGTTTTATGTACTTAAGTAAAAAAGTTTTTTATAATCCTACTGCTCAAAATACCTGGGATTTTCCCAAAATAACCACTATATGGATTAAAAATACATTTTTGTTGTTGATGTGGACTATGTTGACGAGAGTGATGTAGTAATATTCAGTGTGAAGCTTACACTGCGGTGTACCTGAGAGAAAACAGATTTGACCATCTCATTTTCACCAGTAAGAAAAACAGAGTTTTAAAGCTTGTTGTTTTGCATAATGTCACAAAATAAGGCCTGAAGTTAGCAGGAAAATAGGAAGGAAAATATAATTATATTCTAATAATATTTTTTCCCTCTCAAACCTTGTCTGCGGTGTAAAAACACCCCTGGCCAAATGCCCCAAACTCCCACTTTGATAATTACCGTAGTTACTATGTTCTGAACATCACATCCTTTCTTTTTCCCTCAGATGTAATCTATCTAGGCGGTTGAATGAAAATATTTGGACTTTATACCTAAAAATCACCTCAACCAGCAAGCTTGTTAGCCAGACAGTTAGCATCAGCTAACAATATTTACTTATTTTCAGTATGGTTATGAATACACATTCATATCCGTCTACTCGGCTAGTTGATCCAAACAACATAAAAATTTATACGGTTGATAAACAATATAAAAACAGACGCCACATAGGGCTAAATGCGTAGCATTTTAATACAACTGCTAACGTTACAGTAGCGGGGAATATGAACGTGCATGAGTTTTTTTTTTGGAATTAAAACAGAGACGTTCATGTGTTTGAATTCAAGCATTTCAGTGGCCTTAAACAGATCACCGTTTACAGCAGATTTAATTCACAGACAGTTTTAACCTAAATATGATTTTCATCAGTCGCGCACGCTTACAAGATCTCCCGGTTCTTACATTTGAATTCAGTTGACTGGAGACTCGCTCTAAATGGATCATTTGAATCAATGAGTTGTCGACTCGAGAACAGCTGCAATCGGATCATTCCAATTAGTAAATGAATCGTTTGGTGCGATTTGCGAATCAATTCAACAGGTTCATTGAAAATAATCAGTTTGTTCATGAATCAGACACCGCTTCTGCGTGTCGGAGCATGTGATGTATTATAATGAGTAACGATATGTTTTATGAAATTTAGTGAAGTAAAAAGTACCATCTTACACTTTGGAATTTGGTGAAGTAAAAGTTCCTCAAAATAAAACTACTCCAGTAAAGTACAGATACTTGAAAAATGTACTTAAAGGGGTCATCGGATGCAAAGTTCACTTTTACATGTTGTTTGAACATTAATGTGTGTTGGCAGTGTATGTACAAATCTACCCTATAATGATA